>NIVC01002703.1:0-117407 GCA_002269645.1 Macrostomum lignano
CGGCGTTATGTCGACTGTCTGCTGGCTGACGCCGGCGCCCCGGACACTGCCGGTGGCGCGGCCTTTGTTCGCGCCCAAGCCATGAAGCGCGCCCTGTGACGCTGACTTTTACCATCATGACAGCGTATTTTGTTGTTGTTGTTGTTTACCCACTTAATTTACTTTCACCCAGTCACTCACCCACTTAATTCACTTTCAGCCAGCCACTCACCCACTTAATTCACTTTCACCCAGTCAACCACTCAATCAGGTTAATTTACTATCACCCCCATTCACTCACAAAATGTGGTAATTATTTATCATCTAGCTATTTTTCTCGTTTCAGTTCATGGACTTCTTCAGAAGGATAGAAAGCAAAAACAAGTGCCTCTGTTCTTTGCACTAATGTCGGGAAAATCAAAGTATGATTACATAGAAGTTTTGCAATATATACTTGAGCAGCAGACAGAGGCAGAAGACTCTTTTGCCGAAAGTTGATAATGCTAATCCACCTTCTTGCCAAACATATCTACGTGGCATTTAGCACTCTCGCTAAAGAGGCAAACTGATTTGAAGCACTGGTAGCACTCTGCTGCTACGTAGACACAATGTGGCTCTCTAGTAGCATATGGAGTCACGAAGAGCTTTTAGTCTACTGCAAGAGAGAGCATACTAACAATCATCAAAGGATAGCACATGGCCCTCAACAGGAGAGCAAGAAATGGCAACCTAAATCTCTATGCCTTGGCAGATCTGCTAGCTCAGCAGGCTACCTCGGGGGTTCTTCAAGCCCATCAATTGCAAACATTGGAAAGTGCTAGTAGGCAAGTTGTAGCTGTATCTTGTCTAAGTCTGTTAAAGTGAATAGACAAGAGAAGGGAGAGTAGAGAGTACAGATCGAGGAGAGATAAGGGAGAAAAGATTAGAAATGAGAGGAGAGAGGATAGACAAAGGGAGAGAGAAGTAAGTGAGGATAAAGGAGAGGAAAGAGGAGAATAGAGAGGGGAGAGAAATAGAGAGGAGAAAAGAGATGAGAAAGGAGAGATAAGAGAGAGAGAGAGTGAGAGTGAAAGAGAAAGAGAGAGAGAGGGGGGGAGGGAGAGAAAGAAGAAGGAAAGATGAAAGACAAGAGAGAAGAAAAGAAAGACAAGAGAGAAGAGAGAAGAGAGGAAAAAGAAGAGAAGATATGTTTCAAAGGATCTAAGGGATATAGGGTCAGTCAGAGACAGAGGCCAGAGTTTGCCAAAATACAGACACTGCCTGACATTCTGCGTAGCACCCCAGCTTACAAAATCAAATGTTTTGCTCAAATCCTAATTTTACACAAATGTACTCGATTTTATGTTTATCTCTATCCTACTATAACTAGGCCTATTAACAAGTCTTGTTTGAGTATGGCCTCAGATTTCAGAATATATGCAAAAAAATTCTGGGGATTGGAATTGTCTAGGTTCAAAATCTAGGGTTTCAACAGCTTGTTCAATTTATAATTCAAGGTATATTTGTTATAGCAAAATATTGCAAATAAAACAAACTAAATTTAATTCAAAAAATAATCACACAACATACTTTGTAGATAAATGATCCTAATATGAAAAAAAACAATTTTTACTTGCTTTCAAATCATCTATAGCTGTCACATACCATTGTCCCACTCTCTAAACAACTTTTCTCCCTAGTAAACTTGAATTTGCTCTATAGGCCCCTATTATAGCCGTATCTAGGGCATACATTTAAAAATTGACAAAATCTCTAGTAGGCACTATATATAATGCATAGTGTGGCGGCTAGACTACGCGACTGGCAGCACCAGTGCAGCCGCACTAGAAACCCCCCGCCAACCTCTGTCTAGCTGAGGTGGGATGGTGGCGCACCGTGCTAGCCGGCTCGCTAAGCCAAGGGGGGTTGGCGTAGCCAATCACACCATGCCACATGTGTGCACCTTCCTTGGCCCCTCAATAATCTCGCGCTGTTTTCACTTGTATAAATATATGCGCAATGCAATGCAAAATCTTTGCTGCCATTCTATCTATTGAAACAAAAAGGCCTTCCGCCTCAATAGTCAGCATAGATGACATATTTTGAAGAGATTCATTTTGAAGAGACCAACCATCCCTGTAGCAGTTTAACAATGTTAATGAAGAGGTTGTGGGTTAGGCAACTCTCTACCCCACTCCTCTTTCTTGGTAGATAAACAGTTTTAGAAATAGAAAACTTTTGTCTACTTAGCAGATGAACTGTCAGCAGAGGAAATGACTGGCACCCTATTGTCTATAGGCCTAATACTACTTATTATTTATATTAGGCTAAATATAATATATGCTACTAGCAAATTTATATACAATATATATAACCAAGCAAGAATAATAAAATATTTTTGCTACCAATTAGGCCTATATATAATAAATATTACTTACTAGGCCTAATAAAAGCATATAATTAACCATTTTAAGAGAACATAGCATAGGCCTAATCGATCATTGATATTAATAATTTAATACTAGGCCTAGGCCCTAGCCTAAAACACTTATATTAGGGCCTAGGGCTTATAAACAGAGTCCCGAGGCAGATTAGAAATATAAATGAGGGAGCAGAGCAGATTTTAATTATGAGAGTAAGAGCACCATAATATATATGCCTACTGCCTACACTGCTACACAATGCACATGACTGGTACTGGACTGACTGAGCTGAGTCTGAGTGTAGGTATTTATCCACGACCACAGTAAATCATACATTACATTATACATATCGTCGTATCGATTATGTCAATCCCGTGTTGCTATCAGTATCACAAATGACCACTATAATTGAAACTTATCATGCCTATCACTATTCAGGTCAGGTCTTTTTTAACAATTGAAAAATGGATAATTCATTATACCGAACGAGAAAGATTTTGGTTTGAAATTTAATTATTTATTAAATTAAAAATGCATTACAATACAGGTCTAGTCTGCACTCAAACCCAGTTAAAATTAAATTATCTCTCTTTGATATAATAAATTTAATGTTATGTTAAACTAGTTAATTCCAACTATATGCATATATTTTCTGATAACATGCGTAGTGTTATTCTACATCGTACGTAATATGTAATTTTTTTAAATTTACCTTTTTCTACAAAGCTATATAGTCGACGTTAACGTTAGCGTTAGGCATCCAATTCGATTTACGGCAAACATTCCCTGAATTCGAAAAGGCTCAATCTAAAAGGCCTATCCAGTATACTATATAGCAAGTAGTATATTAAAGTAAGTTATTTTTTTTTAATTTTTTCTTTTTTCTACTTACATTTTCTCAGATACGAATGTCGGAATGATTACTTTACTGTTTACTTTTTATCTGATTATCTGAAACTGAAACTAAATTCTCAACTCAAGCCCGGTCAAGCAATACGCATAAGGTTGAAAATGCAACCACGACAACATATCAAGAATTGTAATGTAATGACAGTGCTTATTCAGTTATAATTTTGCCAGCACCAATAAAATTAAACTTTTGGTTTAAAAAAATCATCTAGTAGAATAATAGGCCAATTACCTATCATATTTTGTCAGTTTAGTGTCATGTCAGTAATGAGTAAAAAACAATTGCCAAAGTTATATGCATTAGAAAAAACTCTATTTTAGAGAACAAGCTGTCTATTATTTAATTTTTCAGTTGGCCAATTGCTAGGCCTATTTATTGCTATGGTGACAATATAAATAGCACAATGGTTCTATTTAACATGTAAAACAAATGCTTATAGGACTATACTATCATTTCTTGAGTAACTAACTATAATAGGCCTCCAGTTTTTATGGAAAGTTCTTAGAAAAGTTGAATTTAAAAAATGTATTACTGTGGTTTAACTCTGCGAATATTGAAAATATTTCTTATATACAAAATATTCCAAATATTCTATACTTTGTTTTAAATACTAAGAAAATTTTACTATAAATAGGAGTCAGCTGGGAGCAGAAATAAATATACCTCGCATCATCTGGTGAACCTTGTGAACCTTTCTTGTACCATTGATCAAGCTTTAAATCAGCCTTGGGCTTGTGAGCACTTGTGTTACTTATTTCGAGTAGTGGATAATGACATAAGAGTTGCCCCAAGATTAGGAGTTCAGTCCGTTCTCAGAGGACGAGAAACACTAGACTTAGGAGTCTAGTAACCCGCCTTTAGAAGGCAGAATTTCTACCACAGGGTAGAGAAATCCAGGCCTAGAGTCTGAGAAACCTGCCTCAGGGCAGAATACCCAGCGAAGTGCGCTGTGACCCTCTGATCCCGGGAACGCCCAGGACTGAGAGAATAATATCTTTAGACGAATATAGGAATAGGATAGACAGTGCCTAAAAGGACCGCTCAGGCCAGAAAGTACAATAGAAGTACAGACGCTACCAATAAAAGTACATACGCTACCAATAGAAATACAGATGCTACCAATAGAAGTACATGCACTACGAGTAAAGGGCAAGTAATAACCAGCAATATTAACAAGAAGGAATAACCCCTGCAACAGCTTGGTGGCAGCAAGTAAGGCTAAACAAAAGAATAAATAAGAGCCCTAGGACAGCTTTTGGTGGCATTTAGTGGGATTCTCATAGGGAGTCAAAAGGCCTGGTACAACTTTGGTGTTAGCAATTGAGATTTTATAGAGAGACAGAGCCCTACGACATAACTTTATGTAAGTGTGTAGATAATAATGTGAGGCTAGGCCTATATTAGTATATAGAGCAGAGGTAGGCCTTTGCTCTACAAAATTTTTATCCTAGTGGCCAGATACTAGATAGAGAACCTAATTACCATACATGCACATGCCTAATACCTATCTGACCTATCTAAAGTGGACAGGTGAAATGGCTGCTGGCAATTTTGCAGTTTCAAAATTGCAAAATTGAAAATGCAAAAAATGAAAAAATTGATGGAAAAAAAGAAAGGAAGAGAAAAAGAAAAAAGGAAAGAGAAAAAAGAGAAGGGAAAGGAGAAAGGAAAAAGAAAAAAAGAAAAAGGCAAGAAAAGTCATATACAAAATGAAAATTAAGTTGCAATCAAGGGAATTAAGTTATGATTGAGAGGAACTAAGTTGCAATTAGAAGGACCTATAAGTTGCAAATCTGGACAAAACTAAGTTGCACTAGACAAGTGAAATTTTGAGGTTAGGCATATATGCTAATTAAGGTAAGGTAGCACGCTTTAGCAGGCAGAGAAATACAATATAAATTACAAATTTATAAATTAAAAATTACAGAAATACAAATACAAATTACCCATAGTCTAGAAGATGGTCTTTATGCCAGAAAATTCCAGCATATTTTTGCTCTTGCTAACAATCTTAGCATACATTTGGCATAGAATTTTTAGATTCAATATGAAATACGCATAGTTGGCAATTGATGGTCATTTCATCAAGTGGCATTTCGTCAACTCGGTTGACTAAGTGACCAAAGTATTAAGGCAACTTTACTGGTGGTTGACGAAGTGACAAGTGCCTAGGTCCTCCTCATTTGCTTGTTGACAAAATGACCAAAATTGTCATTATATGAATGATATGTAGTTCATATAGCAGCATAGCTTACAATAGTTGTTATATCAATGAATTTGTTTTAATAATTACCTAATTTTATTTGAAATGATCAAACTTTGCAATTTTGTTATAGTGTACAGTATAAATGTTAATTGCTTGCCCATTATAGATGTAGGTTAATAGGTTAAATATTCCGATGCGAATATTCTAGATTCAAATGCATCACCTATACATACTCATACTCATATATGTCCGGGCATCAATGAATCTTGAGCATTTGTGTTTTATGCAATCTGCATATAGTACATGTGTTCACATACATGGTGGGCATTCATACTATCAAAATGCATTGGGAGGACTGCTAATAGTCCCTTGTGGAATCGTAAAAATTGGTGGATTATAGTGTGCGCCTTCCCACCCCTCTACCCTGCTGTGCACAGTCAACCAAAGCTGATCCCCCGCAGCAAATCTTGATATCCAGTAATGCTCTCGAAGCATATCATGCACAAGCTAGTAGAGGGGGATGAACAAGGTCTTTTGGAGGAATTGTATGCTGCCGATGCTAGTAAATGCCTGATATGAGAGAGAGATATAGAGAAAGTGAAAGAGAGAGAGGGGGGAGAAAGAGAAAAAGGTTGAAAGAGAGAAGTGTTAAAATTTAGTACAAGTATATAGGCTACCGGTTTTAAGCCTCTGGGCTCTTGGTCAGTCCAAAAATTAGTGTGTAATGCAATGCAAGTTTGTCTTTTAAGTTTATTTTTCTCAGTCTGATAAAACTGATAAGCAGCTGTACATAGGAGGGATGTACATTTAAAACCCTGTTCAGGTGAGTGAGTGAGCTGAGCATATATACAATATTACAAGCTGTTGTTTTAGTTTTAGTTACAAGTTTTAGTTGTTTTGCAGCCATGGGGGTAGTTTATTGTCAGTTGTCAAAGTGACCAATGTTGGGGAACTCCCCGTTGGTCAGTTGACAAAGTGACCGAGGTTTGAGACTGCTTCATTGGCTAGTTGATAAAATGACCAATGCAAAAACTGAGTTGATGAAATGGCCAGTTGACAAAATGACTAGGACCCATAGTTGGCATACACATTTGAGCTCTTTTAAAAATAATCAAAAACTAAAATAAAAATATTAATGCAATTTATGAGAAAAACAAAATTAAAACAAATAATATCAGTTTTTAGCAAAAAAATGCTGTTATGATGTTTAGTAAAACTCTTTTATTTCTAAGAATATAGTCTCTAAAAAATTGGCCTATAAGCAACTCTAGGCTCAGCATAATATTTTTTTATTTTTATAATATATTAGTATAAAATTGAAAAAACATGAATTTTCATTCCGGCATATGCCCGCTATGATCTGGACTATGGCTAATCACTAGTAGCTAGTGCATGACATTGGCTGAAGGCCAGAGGAGAAGAGAGGGAAAAGAAAAGAGACCCTATTGGAACAAGTATAGAAAATCTATGTACACATGAAATGGGGTCTAGAATCATAGCTCAAAAATGCAACGTAACACAGAACATGTTAACTTTTATACCAAATATAGACAAAGTACTAATTCAATAATGAAACTTCTAGCTTTAATAAGACAGTCATAGTTACTCTTGCCATTTACCTAAGAACTGCACCATATTGCAACACTACTGCCTTGATATTAATATAGATATAGATGGTCAGACACCTTTTGTCTACTTATTCTAATAGGGAGAAAGAAGGACAAAAGAATAAAAAAGACAATATCTAGAACAGAAGAAAGGAAAAAGATAAAATAAAAGATAAAAGATGAAATAGGTAGAGTTGAAATAGGAGAGGAGAGAAAAGAGAAATGGAAATAATAAAAAATAGAAAAATAAAAAAGCTAAGAAGAAACAAATATTGAGTAGGTCAGATTGCTTTTGTGAAGTTACAAAGGACCCAAAGGCTAAGCCCTAGATAGAGGGGCTTTGTAGGCTAGTATAGCCTGCAGGCTAGAATTGGCTAACCCTGGATACAAAGTATAAATTGGAAAAAAATTTACCTTAAGTTTGATCTAGTTAAGGTCAATAACAAGAACCACTAGAGACTAGAATTTACCATTGTATCAATATATTTAAAACATGTTTCTCTATTTTTAATTACAATACGTATAGCCTTATTATTTAACTATTACTAATATTATAATATTTATAATACTAAATGTAATGCATATCTATATGCTCATTACCATTATATATTTTTTATAATATTAGCAATCTGGTACCCTCTTTTAGGGTAGCCAAAAAGCAAGATACAAAAATTATTAAATGAATTTTATTTGCCTTGACATCATTGCAATTCCTCCCAAGCCTTTTGATATCTTAGTAGATCTCCCTAGCCTTGATATTTAGCAATTCCCTTAGCAAGCCTTGATATCTTAGCAATTCCTCCAGCAAGTTTTCACCTCTTAGCAATTCCCTTAATAAGCTTTGACATCTTAGCAATTCTTTCCCAAAAGTCTTGGCATCCTTATTGCAGCCAATGACCATTACATTATTGTGGACAATATCTAAGCCTAGTATAGATAGGCCCCTAGCAGTATAGGCATAGTCTGGCAATCTGGCATGTTGGTATGGTTTAGCATGGGAAAAGGAGGCATCTGGTGCAGTTTAGACCTTGGCTAAAATAGGGCTCTTGATATCTTATCAGTTCTCCCTAAGAATCATATGCATTATAACAATCCCTCCCAAGCCTTGATGTGAGATATTTTCCATGAGCCTTGACATCTTAGCATTCCCCAAAGAATATATTTTCAATACTGTGATACACTTTAAGTCTGAGTCACAATTCAGTTATGATGCAATCAGAATTTAAAAAATTCAGAAAATTTCTAAAAAATTCAGAAAATTTCTGATTGAATAGTGCAAGTTTCATAAAAATCAGTTGAGTCATTTAGCTAAGGATTTGATCGGGACTTTAGCAAGATTATGAAAGTGTAACATTTTGCTATCACAAACATTGCAGCCACAATGGGTGCCAACAGTAGCTCACTGGCAGAGCTGTCCTCAAATGAGTACTTAATCCGACTGTGCGGCAAGCAGCCAATCTCCAGCAATGATCCCTATTGGAACCAGCTGCTTAGCTATGCTTTTGTACCGCCAGTCACCAGTACAGATGCTAAACTGCTCGAGGAACAAACGGCCAACCTTCTAACCACTTTCACTGTTAATAATGTCTCATCTGGCAATCTCAATAGCCTGCTCAGAGTATTAGTTACCATGGTTTCCAATCTGCAACAGTTTGTACTCGAACCACTGGCTGATGGGCGTCAAAGTGACATATTCCTGATGCAGCTCTACAATGCTCTGTTCATCTCGCGTTGTATAATTAAACACCTGGTTGAGCAATTGAGCGATGAGTTGCTGCTGACTCAGATTGAGCACTGTCCAGACAAGCAGCTGCATCAGCGAAGGCTGCTCAATCAGCAGCGCCAGAGTCAGGGCGACGCCTCAGCTGCCACCAGCAAGCGCGACCTTGAAGAGGACGACAACAGCGGTGACGAAAGCGACGAATCGAATTCCTCATCCGAGGCGGACGCCACCATGGTTGAAGAGCTGATAGAAGCTCTTGTACACTTGCTAGTGGTGCTCCCGGTTCGCGAGTCAACATTTCCTGTTGTGTACGAAAGTGTGTGCAGCCTTCTAGTGCTGCTCAGCGTTCAGATGTACCGAACTGAGCCGGCTGAGAAGCTGACCTTCTACCAGATCCTGTACACCGGCCGCTGCTCTATGCACGCCTTCCGCCTGATGGAGGTGCTATTGAAATACTATGTGCAGCGGCCGCCAGCTCCCGATAGAATGCTGGTCAATGCTGGTGGATCAGCCGGCCTTTATAATAGTCTGGCATCCGGCCTGTGGTCCATGGTCACTCTGGGCTACGGCTCCAACCCGGCTGCTGAGCAGCGAGCTCAGCTCCGCACTGGCCTGCTGGCCGACCAGAGCTGCCTGCTGTCTCTGGTGCTGGCCAATCACTGCGCCGGGGCCAGGCGGTTCCGCAATCCTTATCGAGAGGCCCTGCTCAGCTGCGCCCATGCCAATGATCCGGGCAATGTTGAGCATTTGTCATCAGCCGCTAGTAATCTGATTAGTTTCCGAGTAGATTTCAATCTATTGTTGAAGGCCATCTGCGATAGGCTGCCTAGAGATGAAGCCCTGTTGATGCTGTATCTGCTGCTGCACTCGGCCGGTGGTCTGCAGTTCAGGGGCTACGTTGGCAGGCAGGGCGGAGACGACTCCCAGCTCGCTGGCCTGCTGCTGCCCATACTGCGAACTCTGCACTCTGAGGCTCAGAAGAGCTCGCATCAGGTGAGAGGCGGGGGTGGGCGGTTGAACACGGATTGACAGACAGACAAACACTAAGGCTCGAAGACACTAAAATTAAATAAAAGAGACACTAAGACAAATCAGAGAGATACCTGGAAAAAAAGACGGACAAACAGGCAAGAATAAAAGACAAAATAGACAATATGGCAAGACAAACAGCACTAGGGCAGGCAAACAGACATTAAGACTATACGACACAGACACTAAGGACAGGCACTAAGACAAGACAACACTGACATTAAGGACAGGCGCAAAAACAAGACAACAAGGACATTAAGGACAGGCGCAAAGACAAGACAACACGGACACTAAGAACAGACACAAAGACAAGACAACAAGGACATTAAGGACAGGCACAAAGACAAGACAACAAGGACATTAAGGACAGGCACAAAGACAAGACAACAAGGACATTAAGGACAGGCACAAAGACAAGACAACAAGGACATTAAGGACAGGCACAAAGACAAGACAACAAGGACATTAAGGACAGGCACAAAGACAAGACAACAAGGACATTAAGAACAGGCACAAAGACAAGACAACAAGGACATTAAGGACAGGCACAAAGACAAGACAACAAGGACATTAAGGACAGGCACAAAGACAAGACAACAAGGACATTAAGGACAGGCACAAAGACAAGACAACAAGGACATTAAGGACAGGCACAAAGACAAGACAACAAGGACATTAAGGACAGGCACAAAGACAAGACAACAAGGACATTAAGAACAGGCACAAAGACAAGACAACAAGGACATTAAGAACAGGCACAAAGACAAGACAACAAGGACATTAAGAACAGGCACAAAGACAAGACAACAAGGACATTAAGAACAGGCACAAAGACAAGACAACAAGGACATTAAGAACAGGCACAAAGACAAGACAACAAGGACATTAAGAACAGGCACAAAGACAAGACAACACGGACATTAAGAACAGGCACAAAGACAAGACAACAAGGACATTAAGGACAGGCACAAAGACAAGACAACAAGGACATTAAGGACAGGCACAAAGACAAGACAACAAGGACATTAAGGACAGGCACAAAGACAAGACAACAAGGACATTAAGGACAGGCACAAAGACAAGACAACAAGGACATTAAGGACAGGCACAAAGACAAGACAACAAGGACATTAAGGACAGGCACAAAGACAAGACAACAAGGACATTAAGAACAGGCACAAAGACAAGACAACAAGGACATTAAGAACAGGCACAAAGACAAGACAACAAGGACATTAAGAACAGGCACAAAGACAAGACAACACGGACATTAAGAACAGGCACAAAGACAAGACAACAAGGACATTAAGAACAGGCACAAAGACAAGACAACAAGGACACTAAGAACAGGCACAAAGACAAGACAACACGGACATTAAGAACAGGCACAAAGACAAGACAACAAGGACATTAACAGGCACAAAGACAAGACAACAAGGACATTAAGAACAGGCACAAAGACAAGACAACACGGACATTAAGAACAGACACTAAAACCAGACAAGACAGAAACTAACACAGAGACAGACAGACCAACAGTAGGACTAACCCTAATCACAAAGCCCCAACCGCCTGACAGGTGTACATGGCCCTAATCGTACTGCTAATGCTAACCGAGTGCCAGCAGTTCTGCACCAGAGTTCACGAGATCCAGCTGCAGCCAGCCAGCGTGTCGGGCTGGTTCACCGAGCGTCATCTTGGCTTGGTGTCTCTGGGCAGCCTGCTAGCCATTGTACTTTGCCGCACTGTTCAGCTGAATGTTGGCCGGACTCGCGATAAATACCTGCACACCAACTGCCTGGCAGCTCTGGCTAACATGTCTACATACTTTGCCGGCCTGCATCCGTACGCCTGTCAGAAGCTACTTGGCCTGTTCGCTCACCTGGCCAAGAAGCAGAAGAAACTGGTTGATGAGATGCGGAGTAGGCCAGCCAATATGGCTGAGCTGGAGGCTGACCGGGCCTCAGTTGAGGATCTGATGCGCTGCATCCTTGAGATTGTTAATAACGCTTTGACCCACCGGTTGGCGGAGAATCCCCACCTGGTGTATACCCAGCTGCACCAGAGGGAGCTGTATCAGCCATTCTCTACTCATCCTGCTTTCCAAGACATTCTGCAGAACTTGGGCACAGTGATGCATCATTTCACTTCGGCTCTGGGCGAGAGCAGCTCTGAGCATCAGAATCAGCTCTCCGAGCACCGGGTCATGCGAGTCATCGAAGAACGAAGTCGCAGCTTTCGTCGGGATAGGCTGAAAAAATTCCCCGAACCAAAGTACAAATACGTTGAAGAGGAATCGCCAGACGAGTTCTTTATACCGTACATCTGGGCTCTGGTGTACAGATCCTCGAATTTGTACTTTAATCCCAGCAAACTGCTGCTGCTGCAGTCTCAGCAGCAGTCGGAGTCGGATGACAAAGAAGGTCAAAGTCAAGAGGCAACGGCTTGAACTGTGTAAATTATAACGATTATTACTATTAATATCTATTGAATAAAACTAGAATAGTTGGATGTGTTACTTGCAGAAAATGCGTTTCTATCTACTCTTTTTCAGTAGAAAAAATGAGCGTTTTTTGTCTTACATTAAACCGTAAAATTCGAAGTCGATTAGATTTTACAATATATTTAAAGTTTTGGCTTTCTACAAGCTGACCAATTAAGTTGGCATAATTCATCCTGTTTGAAGCTGCACCCAAATCCAGTTGTGTGTGTACAGCGAGCAAGAGAGAAGGGGGGTGGCGCCCCGGGCCCTAGCCAGGCCGATAAACAGTTTTAGCTTTCCTCTTGCCCGATTTGTGTTCTGACTTTGAATTCTCTCTTTCCTTACTGTTTGTTCTCTCGATGACTGAGATAGATTTGGCCTGCCCCCATAGGCTAAGTTTCGTGTCTGGCTTTGACCTCTCTCCTTACTGCTCTCTCATTGGCTGAGCCAGTTTGGGCCTGTCCCCTAGACTGAGAGCCTCTTCACGGCAATCGGTTCTAGAACCAGAATAAATTCGAGTTCTAGAACCAGAACCAGTGTGAAGTGGGGAGCTTCGAACCCATTTTATGTTTGACAGTCTTTACAATTTAATTTTGTCGTTCTTTGACTTTGTTTCCTCTTGGATATGACAAAAAAGGAATAATTATATAACAATAATAAAAAATTGACGATTTCAAATATATTTAACTGTTAAAGTGTAAACATGACAACGGTTCGAGAAAATTTCTCGAACCATATTCTAGAATCAGAACCATGTTCCGGAACTGATTCTGTTTTTCGAACCATCGATATGAAGGAGCCTCTTCATATCGCCGATTCGAGGGACGGAACCGGTTCCGAACCGGTTCGATGCTCTTCATATCGAATCATATCATATCGTATCATATCATATCATATCATATCATATCATATCATATCATATCATATCATTCATATCATATCGAAGGAGCCTCTTCATATGGCCGATTCGAAAAACGGAACCGGTTCCGAACCGGTTCGATGCTCTTCATATCGATGGTTCGAAAAACAGAATCAGTTCCGGAACGAACATGGTTCTGGTTCTGGAATATGGTTCGAGAAATTTTCTCGAACCGTTGTCATGTTTACACTTTAACAGTTAAATATATTTGAAATCGTCAATTTTTTATTGTTGTTATATAATTATTCCTTTTTTGTCATATCCAAGAGGAAACAAAGTCAAAGAACGACAAAATTAAATTGTAAAGACTGTCAAACATAAAATGGGTTCGAAGCTCCTCATTTCACACTGGTTCTGGTTCTAGAACTCGAATTTATTCTGGTTCTAAGACCAATTGCCGTGAAGAGGCTCATGTGCGTCAAACCGGTTCGGAGCATGCTTGGATGCAACCTTGGGATTCACTCGGCCGTTTCTATTGGCAACACACACGTGTGTCGCTATATTGGACAGAATAGTAGTCACGTGACTGCTCTCAGCCAATAGCGACTTACATGTGTGTTGCCAATAGAAACGGCCGGGTGATTCCCGGGGTTGCGCATTTATGGTTCGGAACCGGTTCCGTTTTTCGAACCGGCGATATGAAGAGGCTCTGAGTTTCGTCTGTCTGACTTGGGCCTCTCTCCTTACTGCTCTCTCATTGGCTGAGCCAGATTGGGCCTGTCCCCTAGACTGAGTTTCGTTTGTCTGACTTGGGCCTCTCTCCTTACTGCCCTCTCATTGGCTGAGCTAGACTGGGCCTGCCCCCCTAGACTGAGATTCGTCCGTCTTGCTTTACTTGTGTCCGAGTTTAATCGAGTTAAATGCTTGTTCATTCGCAATCGCAACCCCATGTGTGCTGTTGAGACTACAAAAGCAAAGGAAAGGAAGGAAAGGAAATTATAACTCCCACATTAAAATAAAGTTACACTGCACAGACAAGCTACTGAAGAATAAGTAGACGCTCTGCTGTCAACACCTTTAATTGTGAGTGGCACACAGTTATTTTAGTAACTGGGATTAAATTGGCGCTAAACTTCAGTCAGAAATCAATCAGTAAATTTGTTTGTTGCTATTTATAACCCGAATTTTGGCGCCTATTTAAAAAGTAACAAAAACAAACTATTTTTGTCGAATGACCATTGATTGCTACTTAATGGTAAGCAAAATAGCAAACTAATTTCCATGTAAATCTTATTATATGATATTTATCAATCAATTTCTCTTATAATTTAGATTGGCATGGTATCAATCTTTTTAATGACCCTCTGGATGCACCAGATAATACTCGAAGTAGTGTGTGACATGGCTGTACTGTATTTGACTTTGAATTCAATATTAATCAAAATCTGGTTGTTATTGAATTACTAAGCAGCATTTTGTTTATTGGACTTTAACTAGATCTAATCTGCTTTAATCTGCTTTTTGTGTTCTTATTTTATCTTAATAGTTAGGCACGCATGTGCAGGGTATACCCGTTCTCAGAGCCTTCAGTCACATACCCGCCCTGTCCTCAGAGCCTTCAGTCACAGCCCCGCCATTTCCTCAGACCCTTCAGTCACAGCCCCGCCATGTCCTCAGACCCTTCAGTCACAGCCCCGCCATGTCCTCAGAGCCTTCAGTCACAGCCCCACCATGTCCTTAGAGCCTTCAGTCACAGCCCCGCCCTGTCCTCAGAGCTTTCAGTCACAGCCCTGCCATGCTTTCAGAGTCTTCAGTCACAGCCCCGCCATGTCCTCAGACCCTTCAGTCACAGCCCCGCCATGTCCTCAGACCCTTCAGTCACAGCCCCGCCATGTCCTTAGAGCCTTCAGTCACAGCCCCGCCCTGTCCTCAGAGCTTTCAGTCACAGCCCTGCCATGCTTTCAGAGTCTTCAGTCACAGCCCCGCCCTGTCCTCAGAGCCTTCAGTCACAGCCCCGCCATGTCCTCAGACCCTTCAGTCACAGCCCCGCCCTGTCCTCAGAGCCTTCAGTCACAGCCCCGCCCTGTCCTCAGAGCCTTCAGTCACAGCCCCGCCCTGTCCTCAGAGCCTTCAGTCACAGCCCCGCCATGTCCTTAGAGCCTTCAGTCACAGCCCCGCCCTGTCCTCAGAGTTTTCAGTCACAGCCCCGCCCTGTCCTCAGAGCCTTCAGTCACAGCCCCGCCCTGTCCTCAGAGTTTTCAGTCACAGCCCTGCCATGCTTTCAGAGTCTTCAGTCACAGCCCCGCCATGTCCTTAGAGCCTTCAGTCACAGCCCCGCCATGTCCTTAGAGCCTTCAGTCACAGCCCCGCCCTGTCCTCAGAGCCTTCAGTCACAGCCCCGCCCTGTCCTCAGAGCCTTCAGTCACAGCCCGCACTGTCCACAGTCGCTTAGGTTCCTGTTTTTGCTTTAAGTTCCTAAATATTACAAGTGTCATTGTTAACACAATTCTTAACCGAGCAATGTTCTTATACTATTCTGTAATATTGCCTGTTCTTTTTGCATTGTAAATTATAAACAAATAACTCATAGTTGGTCTTGACATTTCGATTACATTTTTTTGCAAAATAGTGGCAGGTTATGACAAGTATAATTGATTGTATATTTTATTGGTTTCCTTTAATTTTGTCGGGATTTAATATGAAGTATTTATAAATGGTTGAGTTTCTAGTAAAAAGTAGTTGAGTATTTAACAAAAGTTTCACCTTTATCTTCATTACATACTACTGTTTCTCTGTCATCAGTAATATTATAAGAATGTATGTAGATTTTTGTTTGAAATTTAATAGGCCCTTGGTATAAATTATGCGAGTACACTTGCGCATTGCATATTTTTCCATTCACCTTTCTGCCTCCGCAACAAATCTTTTTAGATTGCTTTGTAAAGCAAAAAAATATATAATCAAATGGCTGCTTGTATTTGGCGCAATACACTGTTGCACCTGTGGTTTACTGTTTCTAGTTTGTACATCTACGAGTATCATTCAGATGCAGCCTTTATGATCTATAAATTTCTCTGCCAAGTTAGTCTACAGGATCTCCCAGATCCTACAGGTGGATGAACCCGTCACTATCCCGGATCCTACAGGTGGGTGAACCCGCCACTCTCCCAGATCCTACAGGTGGGTGAACCTGTCATTCTCCCGGATCCTACAGGTGGGTGAACCCGTCACTCTCCCGGATCCTACAGGTGGGTGAACCTGTCATTCTCCCGGATCCTACAGGTGGGTGAACCCGTCACTCTCCCGGATCCTACAGGTGGGTGAACCTGTCATTCTCCCGGATCCTACAGGTGGGTGAACCCGTCACTCTCCCGGATCCTACAGGTGGGTGAACCCGCCACTCTCCCAGATCCTACAGGTGGGTGAACCTGTCATTCTCCCGGATCCTACAGGTGGGTGAACCCCTCACTCTCCCGGATCCTACAGGTGGGTGAACCTGTCATTCTCCCGGATCCTACAGGTGGATGAACCCGTCACTCTCTCAGATCCTATAGATGAGTGACTCCTATTTCTAGGTGATGCCATAGTCTTCAACTAATATTCTAAAACCCCTTATAGTTTTCTAAACTATAGAAAAGTTAGTAAAGCAGACAAAAAAGGTCACGCCAAAGTGTCTGCAGCTGCTGTACAAGTGATTTAGTTAAAAACTTTGTCAATCGCAGAAGAACATTAGTTTGCTGCTGCTGCGCAGTTGAGGTTATTGGCTTCAGTTCATTCAGCACTCCGGCGCAATAGATGATGAGTCATTCTTACGAGTATTCGTTCCAGTCGAGTGTAAGAAAAATAAACTTTATTAAATTGCTTTTTTACCCAGAAGCCTCGCATATTAAGGCCATTAATTTCGAGTGTTGGAGCAGAAATAAAAAAAATGAAACCGGATGTCTCTGCGGTCGGGACGAGCTCTTTTAATGCACCAATTTCTCCGTGAAGAATAAACATTTAACAGATATAGCAATCTTATTCACGCATACAAAGCACATACAGTAGGCTGCAGTGATCCTTCACTCACTCTGGCAACAGTTGGACCAGAAAGTTGAATTATCTAATTAACTCTGCTTTTTGACTGCCGCTGCCGCTCCCATACCCTCTCACTGCCGCTCCCATACCCTCTCACTGCCGCTCCCATACCCTCTCACTGCCGCTCCCATATACTCCCTCCCATACCCTCTCACTGCCGCTCCCATACCCTCTCACTGCCGCTCCCATACCCTCTCACTGCCGCTCCCATATACTCCCTCCCATACCCTCTCATTGCCGCTCCCATACCCTCTCACTGCCGCTCCCATACCCTCTCATTGCCGCTCCCATACCCTCTCTACTCCCTCCCATACCCTCTCACTGCCGCTCCCATACCCTCTCATTGTCGCTCCCATACCCTCTCGCTGCCGCTCCCATACCCTCTCACTGCCGCTCCCATACCCTCTCACTGCCGCTCCCATACCCTCTCCCTGCCGCTCCCATACCCTCTCACTGCCGCTCCCATACCCTCTCATTGCCGCTCCCATACCCTCTCTACTCCCTCCCATACCCTCTCACTGCCGCTCCCATACCCTCTCATTGTCGCTCCCATACCCTCTCGCTGCCGCTCCCATACCCTCTCACTGCCGCTCCCATACCCTCTCACTGCCGCTCCCATACCCTCTCCCTGCCGCTCCCATACCCTCTCACTGCCGCTCCCATACCCTCTCATTGCCGCTCCCATACCCTCTCTACTCCCTCCCATACCCTCTCACTGCCGCTCCCATACCCTCTCATTGTCGCTCCCATACCCTCTCGCTGCCGCTCCCATACCCTCTCACTGCCGCTCCCATACCCTCTCACTGCCGCTCCCATACCCTCTCCCTGCCGCTCCCATACCCTCTCACTGCCGCTCCCATACCCTCTCACTGCCGCTCCCATATACTCCCTCCCATACCCTCTCATTGCCGCTCCCATACCCTCTCACTGCCGCTCCCATACCCTCTCACTGCCGCTCCCATACCCTCTCATTGCCCGCTCCCATACCCTCTCACTGCCGCTCCCATACCCTCTCACTGCCGCTCCCATACCCTCTCACTGCCGCTCCCATACCCTCTCACTGCCGCTCCCATACCCTCTCACTGCCGCTCCCATACCCTCTCACTGCCGCTCCCATACCCTCTCACTGCCGCTCCCATACCCTCTCCCTGCCGCTCCCATACCCTCTCACTGCCGCTCCCATACCCTCTCACTGCCGCTCCCATACCCTCTCATTGCCGCTCCCATACCCTCCCATTGCCGCTCCCATACCCTCTCATTGCCGCTCCCATACCCTCCCATTGCCGCTCCCATACCCTCTCACTGCCGCTCCCATACCCTCTCATTGCCGCTCCCATACCCTCTCACTGCCGCTCCCATACCCTCTCACTGCCGCTCCCATACCCTCCCATTGCCGCTCCCATACCCTCTCTACTCCCTCCCATACCCTCTCATTGCCGCTCCCATACCCTCTCACTGCCGCTCCCATACCCTCACTGCCGCTCCCATACCCTCTCCCATACCCTCTCATTGCCGCTCCCATACCCTTCCACTGCCTCTCCCACCTTACTTCTTTCATTTTCTGTCAGATATGAGAATCAAATGTAAATAAAAACTTCTACAAAACTGACAAAGTCAAAGAAAAAACTTCTCTTCGACACAGCAAAGGAACAGAACAGACCAGGCTATGGTTTTATCTGCTTTTCCCAGCTTAAACAGATCGAAAGTTTTCAAGTTTCTTTTTTTCTATACAAGCTTCATGCTTAGAAGTCAATTCTGACTGCAATTTAGTCACATTAAATGCAAACAGAGCGAAAGCAAGCGCAGGAAATGTCGCAGGGACATTCCCTGCTCCGTATAACTTTGCAATGAACTGCGCAAGATCAATCAATTAGTTTCTAAAAGAGTTACTCGTACATGCATTACAGATCCTGTTCATGCTAGATTAGATTCTTTTTTTCAATGGCGCGTGCACATCGAGAATCCTTCCGCTTATCAGCTGGAAACAACGGAATAAAAGATCCTTTCAGATTATTTAATTGCTGCCTCTTTCCCAGTCTGGATAACTCAGCCAATCAGTGCGTCTTCGCTGATCGTTCGCTGTATTTAGAGAGAGGCGAATAAATAGCCCTTGAAGCAACTCCGTCTGAGGGTTTCGCTTTCCGGTCTCGCCTTTTTATTACCGTTTTAGGGTGTATAATTCGGATAATTTTGACAAGGTAAGCTTAATACTGACAGGGCTGCATTTGTCATTATAATAATTATGTTTATGTATATATCAATAGGTGCTCTATGAGCCACTGAGTTCTGGCGCCACTTTAGGCATGGTGAGAGGCGCCACTTTAGGCATGGTAAGAGGCGCCACTTTAAACATGGTTAGAGGCGCCACTTTCGGGATGGTAAGAGGCGCCACATTAGGCATGGTGAGAGGCGCCACTTTCGAGATGGTGAGAGGTGCCACCACTTTCAGGATGGTGAAAGGCGCCACTTTCGGGATGGTGAGAGGCGCCACTTTAGGCATGGTGAGAGGCGCCACTTTCGAGATGGTGAGAGGTGCCACCACTTTCAGGATGGTGAAAGGCGCCACTTTCGGGATGGTGAGAGGCGCCACTTTAGGCATGGTGAGAGGCGCCACTTTAGGCATGGTGGGAGGCGCCACTTTAGGCATGGTGAGAGGCGCCACTTTAGGCATGGTGGGAGGCGCCACTTTAGGCATGGTGAGAGGCGCCACTTTAGACATGGTGAGAGGCGCCACTTTAGGCATGGTGAGAGGCGCCACTTTAGGCATGGTGGGAGGCGCCACTTTAGGCATGGTGAGAGGCGCCACTTTAGGCATGGTGGGAGGCGCCACTTTAGGCATGGTGGGAGGCGCCACTTTAGGCATGGTGAGAGGCGCCACTTTAGACATGGTGGGAGGCGCCACTTTAGACATGGTGGGAGGCGCCACTTTAGACATGGATGCATTCAGAACAGCCCATAGGAAATCACAGAGCTTTCCAGCTTTCGCATACTCGTACAGCAACCTCAATCTTGATTAATCCTACCAGACTCACCTGCGACAGCAATGCGCGAGATTGTTCACATGCAGACTGGCCAGTGCGGCAACCAGATCGGCTCCAAGTTCTGGGAGGTGATCTCAGATGAGCATGGCATTGACACCAGTGGCGCCTACCTGGGCGACTCGGACCTGCAGCTGGAGCGCATCAACGTGTACTACAACGAGGCCTCCGGCGGCAAGTATGTGCCTAGGGCGGTGCTCATCGACCTGGAGCCCGGCACCATGGACTCGGTGCGGGCTGGCCCGTTCGGACAGCTGTTCCGGCCGGACAATTTCGTGTTCGGACAGAGCGGCGCCGGCAACAACTGGGCCAAGGGCCACTACACGGAGGGCGCCGAGCTGGTGGACTCCGTGCTGGATGTGGTGCGCAAGGAGGCCGAGAGCTGCGACTGCCTGCAGGGCTTCCAGCTGACCCACTCGCTGGGCGGCGGCACCGGCAGCGGCATGGGCACCCTGCTCATCTCCAAGATCCGCGAGGAGTACCCGGACCGGATCATGAACACCTTCAGCGTGGTGCCGTCACCGAAGGTAACGAAGCTCGAGTCAGTGGCGTACACAGAGAGAGCCAGGAGCCCCCCTCCCCAATCGCCCACCAAGAGACAGGGGCGCCCAACAAGAGACAGGGGGCGCCCACCATGAAACAGGGGGCGCCCACCAAGAGACAGGGGAGGCCCTGTTCAATCACTATTGGCCCAATGAGTGCCACACATCTAAGGCACAGAGCACATGTTTCAGGTGTCGGACACTGTCGTGGAGCCCTACAACGCCACCCTGTCGGTGCACCAGCTGGTTGAGAACACGGACGAGACCTTCTGCATCGACAACGAGGCCCTGTACGACATCTGCTTCCGCACGCTGAAGCTGACCACCCCGACCTACGGCGACCTGAACCACCTGGTGAGCGCCACCATGTCGGGCGTGACCACCTGCCTGCGGTTCCCCGGCCAGCTCAACGCCGATCTCAGGAAGCTGGCCGTCAACATGGTGCCGTTCCCACGACTGCACTTCTTCATGCCCGGCTTCGCCCCGCTGACCAGCCGCGGCTCCCAGCAGTACCGCGCCCTCAGCGTCCCGGAGCTCACCCAGCAGATGTTCGACGCCAGAAACATGATGGCCGCCTGCGACCCGCGCCATGGCCGCTACCTGACCGTCGCCGCCATCTTCCGCGGCCGCATGTCCATGAAGGAGGTGGACGAGCAGATCCTGAATGTGCAGAACAAGAACAGCTCGTACTTTGTGGAGTGGATCCCCAACAATGTGAAGACAGCCGTGTGCGACATCCCGCCGAGGGGCCTGAAGATGGCCGTCACCTTCATCGGCAACTCCACCGCCATCCAGGAGCTGTTCAAGCGCGTCTCCGAGCAGTTCACCGCCATGTTCCGGCGGAAGGCCTTCCTGCACTGGTACACCGGCGAGGGCATGGACGAGATGGAGTTCACGGAGGCTGAGAGCAACATGAACGACCTGGTGTCCGAGTACCAGCAGTACCAGGACGCCAAGGCTGAGGAGGAGGGCGACGACACAGCGGAGGAAGTCGAGGCCATTGTGGAGTAGTGATTCAATTTTGCTCTGGAATCATGAGAAAAGCCTACTAACTCGTGCTTGCTACTAGCAGTAGTACAATGCTACTTTGCGACTCGTGGATTTTACATGTGAAAATTAAAACTGAAATACTCAATGCTTGAACTGTTGAATTTAGCATCCGTTTTCAAACAGCTTTTAGTGCAAATCACATTTACTACTGTTAGCAGTATATCAGCATGAGAACTGTCTTGAATAACGTTAAATTTACGCATTACCTTGAATGCATGCTTAACTACGTAAGTAGCTTCTAAATCCAGGATTCATGGTGCAGGTAATCAGGCCCTTTAATACTCATAGTTATTCACTTTGTTTGCAGGCAAGTCTCTTCTCTTCTGGCCACGGAAATACAATGCACTTTAATAATAAGCAGTATCAAATACTTTTGGACATTATTGCTTTTTCTTTACTACATGTATCTACTCAGGTGCTGTTGACTCAGCGCATCTGTACCAATGCTGACTATCCATGACCCACTGACACACTGCATCTGTATGAATGCTGACTATCATGACCCACTGACCCAGTGCATCTGCATGAATGCTGACTATCATGACCCACTGACCCACTGCATCTGTATGAATGCTGACTATCCATGACCCACTGACCCACTGCATCTGTATGAATGCTGACTATCATGACCCACTGACCCACTGCATCTGTACCAATGCTGACTATCCATGACCCACTGACCCACTGCATCTGTATGAATGCTGACTATCATGACCCACTGACCCACTGCATCTGTATGAATGCTGACTATCCATGACCCACTGACCCACTGCATCTGTATGAATGCTGACTATCATGACCCACTGACCCACTGCATCTGTACCAATGCTGACTATCCATGACCCACTGACCCACTGCATCTGTATGAATGCTGACTATCATGACCCACTGACCCACTGCATCTGTATGAATGCTGACTATCCATGACCCACTGACCCACTGTATCTGCATGAATGCTGACTATCATGACCCACTGACCCACTGCATCTGTATGAATGCTGACTATCATGACCCACTGACCCACTGCATCTGTATGAATGCTGACTATCCATGACCCACTGACCCACTGCATCTGCATGAATGCTGACTATCATGACCCACTGACCCACTGCATCTGTACCAATGCTGACTATCCATGACCCACTGACCCACTGCATCTGTATGAATGCTGACTATCATGACCCACTGACCCACTGCATCTGTATGAATGCTGACTATCCATGACCCACTGACCCACTGCATCTGTATGAATGCTGACTATCATGACCCACTGACCCACTGCATCTGTATGAATGCTGACTATCCATGACCCACTGACCCACTGCATCTGTATGAATGCTGACTATCATGACCCACTGACCCACTGCATCTATATGAATGCTGACTATTATGACCCACTGACCCACTGCATCTGTATGAATGCTGACTATCATGACCCACTGACCCACTGCATCTGTATGAATGCTGACTATCCATGACCCACTGACCCACTGCATCTGCATGAATGCTGACTATCATGACCCACTGACCCACTGCATCTGTACCAATGCTGACTATCCATGACCCACTGACCCACTGCATCTGCATGAATGCTGACTATCATGACCCACTGACCCACTGCATCTGTACCAATGCTGACTATCCATGACCCACTGACCCACTGCATCTGCATGAATGCTGACTATCCATGACCCACTGACCCACTGCATCTGTATGAATGCTGACTATCCATGACCCACTGACCCACTGCATCTGTATGAATGCTGACTATCATGACCCACTGACCCACTGCATCTGTATGAATGCTGACTATCCATGACCCACTGACCCACTGCATCTGTATGAATGCTGACTATCCATGACCCACTGACCCACGGCAGCTGCATGAATGCTGACTATCCATGACCCACTGACCCACTGCATCTGTATGAATGCTGACTATCATGACCCACTGACCCACTGCATCTGTATGAATGCTGACTATCATGACCCACTGACCCACTGCATCTGCATGAATGCTGACTATCTATGACCCACTGACCCACTGCATCTGTATGAATGCTACTATCCATGACCCACTGACCCACTGCATCTGTATGAATGCTGACTATCCATGACCCACTGACCCACTGCATCTATATGAATGCTGACTATCCATGACCCACTGACCCACGGCAGCTGCATGAATGGTGACTATCCATAACCCACGGCAGCTGCATGAATGCTGACTATCCATGACCCACTGACCCACTGCATCTGTATGAATGCTGACTATCCATGACCCACTGACCCACTGCATCTGTATGAATGCTGACTATCCATGACCCACTGACCCACTGCATCTGTATGAATGCTGACTATCATGACCCACTGACCCACTGCATCTGTATGAATGCTGACTATCCATGACCCACTGACCCACTGCATCTGTATGAATGCTGACTATCATGACCCACTGACCCACTGCATCTGTATGAATGCTGACTATCCATGACCCACTGACCCACTGCATCTGTATGAATGCTGACTATCCATGACCCACTGACCTACTAAAGCTGCATGAATGGTGACTATCCATAACCCACTGACGCACCGCAGAATATGAAATTTCACATTTCATTGCCTCCGGATTGAGGACCTAAAATAAAACACGCAAAAGTTCTGTAAAAATCTGGTCCGCCAAGGAAACCTTTATCTCACTGGCTGATTACAAATATTCTATTTACGGAACTGTTTAAACGCGTTTTTTTTATCTTGTCGAGAGTTGACATTTATAAATAATTCCGTCTGGCAAACTCGAACTCTGCAGTTTCACATGGATAGGCGCTGGCAGGGCGCTTGTAAATCATGAAATCAGGGCCCGTTAAGCCGTTATCACAACGATAAGCCCAGTCTCTGTACACAGATATATAGGTAAGAAGCAATGGAGACAAAAACACCTGTTTGACCTCAGCTCAGTCGACCCGGATCATGGCTCTGATTCTGATCCTGGTGACGTACCGGAACAGCAGCAGCGAAGGCAGAGACCACGGCCGGTCATTCAGCATCGACTATGTCATTGTGGCCCTCTGCATCGTCCAGCTGCTGGTGTTCGCGCTGGGCACGGTTGGCAACCTGCTGCTGGTCAGCCTGCTGAGAGCCGAGAAGCTGCTGTTCTGGCGAATCATGCGGCTGACGGCGCTGTTCGACGTGTTGGCTCTGGTGCTGCACACCAACGACTGCTGGATGCATCTGATCGAGTACGCCAGCGCGGTGCCCAGCTCCTGGTTGGTGTACGTCGCCTACGTGCACACGCCGATGTCGATGCTGCAGATTGGCGCTGACACCACCCGGCTGTGCCTGACGATCTTCGCAGTCCTGAACCGTGCTTGGTGCCTCGCCAAGCGGTCCGACAATGCCAGCTGCCGAGTCAGCTGCCGACTGCTGCCGTGGGTCGCCGGCGCCGTGCTGCTCACCCTGCCCCTTGTCGCTGCCGCCCGCATCGCTCTGGTCTCCAAGGCCGAGCTGACCGTCTGCCTGCCGCGCCGGCTGGAGGCCTGCCGGATGCGGCTGTACTTTGACTTCACCGACTTTCACCCGACGCTGAACTTCGCGCTGCAGAGCGCCCTTCTGGTGGCGCTGCCAATCGCTGTCTGTCTGTCCGCGAACGTCCTTCTAGCGATCTCCGTGTCCCGTAGAATCAACAGCTTCCAGCCGCCCGGCTCAAGTCGCGTCTTCAACGGCGGCGGCAACAACAGCGGCGTCAAGAAGCTCGGCGGACTTCGAGTGCTGATTCCCATGACGGTGGCCTTTGCCGTCTGCCAGCTGGGCAGATTCCTGTGGGAGTTGCGCCGGCAGAACGAGTGCGTGATGGTCCGGCTGGCTCTGTACTACATCGGCGTGCTGCTGCTGTCATTGGACTGTTCGGCGGGGTTTTACATCCAGGTGGCAGCCAGGCCGCGGCTGAGGGAGCGGGCAAGACGGCTGCTGGCATCGGCTGTCTGGTGGTCTTGACGCTGCCGAAGCTCCAAGGACAACAAAAAAAGTATACGGTGTACTCTGAAACTCGCGATTTAGCACGAATAGGGGGGTCCCCATTTTATTCCAATTGGCAATCATCAAATTTATCCCATCTGTCTTATTTATTCCACAGGAGCTCGGGGAACGGAAGCTCCTGGACCTTTGGATTCCTAATGAAGCAAAAGCTTCTTAAATGGATTTGACAATGATTCACTTTTTGCTTAACCTCGAATGCGGTTCTGCCATAAACAAATTTGTTTGGAAGGCCAAATTGTTTGCACTTTAATTCTAGTAGCAATAGGGAAATGGTTCGGGGCCCTAGCCTAGGGGTCTATTGCGGCGCTCTGATGTGCAAGCGGCCCAGGCTCGATTCCAAGTGCAGTCACATTAATTTGAGGCTAAATTGGAATCTCGGCTTGGCTCTGCTCGTGCAATTAATGCCCTTGAGGGCCAACCCCCAAGGCACAGTGAAGTATACATGCTTAACGATCTTGAATAAAGTTTAGGGCTGCTGTAGATCCGCGCGTTCGTGTGCCTGCTCAGGAGAGTCGGTGGAATGGGCAGTAATGTAATCCCACCTTGCCTGTGCGCCTCGTCTATTCCTCCAGTGTTAAATGAGCGGAATAATCAGTAGCGTAACAAAACAACGCTTTGCTTCGTGCCATACATGGCTAGCGGAGATAATGAGTTGGTTTGTCTATGGTAGCGGAGTTACGCTTACTGATTATCACCGCTCATTTAACACTGGAGGAATAGACGAGGCGCACAGGCAAGGTGGGATTACATGTCGCTTAAAGTTCACCAGGGTGCACACAGCCTCTGCCTGTAGTAAGAAAGTTAAAATAAATGGTCGAATCTGGCCCGCGACTGCAGGCTGGCTTGTCGGGGGGTGTAGGGCAGGGCAGGACAGCTCCGGCTCGTCCCTCCTGCAGCTGATTGGCTGACTGGCCTGAGATGGCCTCCCCCACCCCCTGCAGCTGATTAGCCAACCAATCAGCGACTAGCAGCTTGAGGGAAGACTTTTAGGAGCTACTTATTAATTTTAATTAAACAACAAAAAAATTTCTTAGTAAAATGATGAATTCTAGAATTATGTGTATAAGACTATTCATTTCGTAAAACAGCATATTGTTGCATAACGTTCGTAATCAGACTGTGCTTTGAAGTAGTTTTCTATCGATAATCTAACCGATCGAAAACAATAATGAGTTAGAATATTATGTTTACAAAAATTACGGTAACAAAATTCTTGTTTAGCTTATTCTTGTTTAACTTATTTAGCTTTTTTATCAACCAGATGTTTGTTTGGCGACTCCAAATCTCTATCTTTACTTTGATTGTCAATGGTGTACTTTATCTTGCATAAACCTAGATTGTATACTCAGGTGCCTGACAGGCAAATTGTTCAAAATTAACAATCGTGTAGTCCTAGGTGAATCAATAGCATAATTCTACTCTTGCGTTATAGATCGATGGCATCTTGATTCCTAGTTTTATTAGAAATTTTACTGCGAGTGTTTGGATTACTCTACTTGAAGTAGCAGTTTATGCATGCACGATACTCTACAGTCTGTCTTCAAGCTGGCTGCTAAATCATAGCTGCATATTCGCCATTCATTTGTATTTTGCGTTGTTGGGTTTCCAGAGATGTGACGGAGGCAGTGCGCGCGATGTGAGGAAAACAAGAGATTGAGGGAGACAGGGGAGAGAGAAGTGAGGGAGACAGGGGAGAGAGAAGTGAGGGAGACGGGGGAGAGAGAAGTGAGGGAGACAGGGGAGAGAGACGTGAGGGAGACAGGGGAGAGAGACGTGAGGGAGACGGGGGAGAGAGAAGTGAGGGAGACAGGGGAGAGAGGGGTGAGAGAGACGGGGGAGAGAGAAGTGAGGGAGACGGGGAGAGAGAAGTGAGGGAGACGGGGAGAGAGAAGTGAGAGAGACGGGGAGAGAGAAGTGAGAGAGACGGGGAGAGAGAAGTGAGAGAGACGGGGGAGAGAAGTGAGAGAGACGGGGGAGAGAGAAGTGAGAGAGACGGGGAGAGAGAAGTGAGAGAGACGGGGAGAGAGAAGTGAGAGAGACGGGGAGAGAGAAGTGAGACAGACGGGGAGAGAGGGGTGAGAGAGATGGGGGAGAGAGAAGTGAGAGAGACGGGGAGAGAGAAGTGAGGGAGACGGGGAGAGAGAAGTGAGGGAGACAGGGGAGAGAGGGGTGAGAGAGACGGGGAGAGAGAAGTGAGGGAGACGGGGAGAGAGAAGTGAGGGAGACGGGGAGAGAGAAGTGAGAGAGACGGGGGAGAGAAGTGAGAGAGACAGGGGAGAGAGAAGTGAGAGAGACGGGGGAGAGAAGTGAGGGAGACAGGGGAGAGAGAAGTGAGGGAGACGGGGGAGAGATGTGCAAGGCAGAAAGGGCTGAAGACACTAATGAAGGGAAATGACTCATCCATCAGCTTCAAGCCCGCGTCCCGTGGCAACTAAGGCGTCCCCCGTTGTCAAGGCGACGCCCTGTGAATGCTGAGTGCACTCTGCGCAGCCTGTGCACAATGCGCTCATTTAAACTGCAGGGTTGCGACGACTCAAAATTGAGCTGTGCGAAAGCGCATTGTGCCGTCGCTTCCGGTTGCCAGAGTATAATGGAGAAAAACCTGCTCACCACAGCCGGCCAGTGCCTCATCAACTGAAGGCGCAGAGCAGTCAGGCTCCTCATTGTTGGGCTGAATATTCTCTCAAGATTATAAAACTGAGCTGAAATTGGGACTCCAGTGGCATCTTCTCTACTAGTGCAATTCGCGATCTCCCCAATGTCTGCCACACCTGCTAGCAGCGCGCACCTGCAGCGCCAGCGAGCTCGATCCGCTCTTAGCGTGAGGTCCGGAGTTCGAGTCGACACAGAGAAGCAGCCCTGGGGTACCATACTGCTGCCTAATTTCGGCTTGGGCCATCAGAGATTGACAGCCTACGAGATTCAGCAGTCAGTGCAGCGGCTGTACGTGGTGCCGCTGCAGCGACAGCCCAGCAACTCCTGGCAGAGGCGCGACTGTCAGCAGAAACGGCTGTCGGTGGCCGAGCGGCAGAGGCTGGTGAGTTGGCATGACTGCATGACTAGGTAGAAAGTTAATTCCTCACTAGATGGCGGAAAACTCGCTCTCGACCATAATATAAGAAGCCATGAATCTCAATCTCAATCACTTAAAACGAAAAGCCATAAAACTCACACCCCAATCAGACTGGGAGAAAGGCCATAAAACTCACACCCCAATCAGATTGAGAGAAAACCCATAAACCCACACCCCCATCAGACTGAGAGAAAGACCATAAAACTCACACCCCAATCAGACTGAGAGAAAAGCCATAAAACTCACCCCAATCAGACAGAGAAAAGCCATAAAACTCACACCCCCATCAGACTGAGAGAAAGGCCATGAAACTCACACCCCCAATCAGACAGAAGAAAAAGCCATAAAACTCACACCCCCAATCAGACAGAAGAAAAAGCCATAAAACTCACACACCCCAATCAGACTGATAGAAAAGCCATAAAACTCACAACCCAATCAGACTGATAGAAAAGCCATAAAACTCACACCCCAATCAGACTGATAGAAAAGCCATAAAACCCACACCCCCATCAGACTGGGAGAAAACCCATAAAACTCACCCCAATCAGACAGAAGAAAAAGCCATAAAACTCACACCTCAATCAGACTGAGAGAAAAGCCATAAAACTCACCCCTCAATCAGACTGAGAGAAAAGCCATAAAACCCACACCCCCATCAGACTGAGAGAAAAGCCATAAAACTCACACCCCAATCAGACTGAGAGAAAGGCCATAAAACTCACACCCCAATCAGACTGAGAGAAAAGCCATAAACCCACACCCCCAATCAGACTGAGAGAAAGGCCATAAAACTCACACTCCCAATCAGACAGAAGAAAAAGCCATAAAACCCACACCCCCAATCAGACTGATAAAAAAGCCATAAAACTCACACCTCAATCAGACTGAGAGAAAAGCCATAAAACTCACACCCCAATCAGACTGATAGAAAAGCCATAAAACTCACACCTCAATCAGACTGAGAGAAAAGCCATAAAACTCACACCCCAATCAGACTGAGAGAAAAGCCATAAAACTCACACCCCAATCAGACAGAAGAAAAAGCCATAAAACTCACACCCCAATCAGACTGATAGAAAAGCCATAAAACTCACACCTCAATCAGACTGAGAGAAAAGCCATAAAACTCACACCCCAATTAGACTGAGAGAAAAGCCATAAAACTCACACCCCAATCAGACTGAGAGAAAAGCCATAAAACTCACACCCCAATCAGACTGAGAGAAAAGCCATAAAACTCACACCCCAATCAGAATGAAAGAAAAGCCATAAAACTCACACTAAGCTTGATAATCATATTTGAATTTTAGATTGAGAAGCTGAGCCGTTATAACCCGGATCGAGTTGCTGATGCCAGGCGAACTCAGAGAGACTCCCAATACAATAAGATGGGCGTGCTCAACAGTTTCGCGTGGCGCGGCTACAACTGACTGCTGTGATCTATAATTGTGAGACCAGTTCTATGGCGCAGTTGAGAAAGTACAAATCCGTCCTGTCTTTCTTTCAAATTACATTTTAAATTTGTTTATACATACGTAGTATATGCATACTTGATGTACTTTGATCTGTACAATCAGTCTGTACTTTTCAGGAATAATAATTTTTTGCACTGACTTTATATGTGACATGTGCACTTGTAGTTTGAGAAGGCGTTGATGCAGATTTTTATATTATATTATTCTCGTAACTCTGATATATCAAGTGAAATCAACAAGGGTGAAATTAGGAGTGAGAGTCTGGGTGAGATTAGGAGTGAGAGTCTATGTGAGATTAGGAGTGAGAGTCTGGGGTGAGATTAAGAGTGAGAGTCTATGGTGAGAGGAGTGAGAGTCAGGGGTGAAATTTTGAGTTGAAGTCCGGGCTGAGAGGAGTGAGAGTCTGGGATAAAGTTATCTAGGAATTATGGTTGATAATTCCAAGCAAAATAAATGAATATCTAGATGAGCGTCCATAGAGAACACCTGAGAGATTTTCTTGAATTTTAGCTATTTGCCTACAGAATTGTTGCCTTAAAATGTCATTACCTGTTTAACCTCCCTATCAGAAAATTTGCCTTTCGACATTTCGTACACCAGGAGATTAAAATTCGTTGAGAATTTACTTTCAATTTAATTTCGGTATTTTTGTAAGCCAGGACGCTGTATGTCCTACTCAATAGTAGCAAGTTCAGCTTTTTAGCTGCAATTATTTTCGATGCAAAGTAAAAGAAAAATTATTTTGCAATAGTTTCCTTTCGAATGACATTTTTTGACAATTTTTTCAACTTCAGAGTTATAAACAGTATATATTTGTACATACAATGGAAGCTTATTGAAATAAAATTTTCAAAAATACATTAACACAAATTTTTTGTTGATTTTTTTATTGCACTGACACGAATATTACTGACAGATTATAAAAAAGATTTATTTGTATTCTACAATAACGACTTGATGGACTCGAAATAAACTGGTTCTTTTCTAAGAAAGTCAGTTTTCTTAAACTACGAGCAAAAAAATCAGTAAGATGTTAGCCGTTTCACAAATTAAAAACTTGTATCAACTTTCTGCGGTCTCAAGTTTCACAATATTCCTGATATGCACGGCTGTCATGGAAGCTAAAACAATGTGAGATTTTGCTAGTTTTTGTGACAGGGGTATAGAAGTTGCGAATACGGGTAGACAAATTGGACAGATAAATAAAGAAAATTGACAGATAAATACAAATGGATAGACAGACAGACACACAGCACCAGCGACAGCATCAGCATCAGCACCAGCTATAGTATCAGTTACAGCATAAATTACAGCATCAGCATCAGCTACAGCATTAGCTACAGCATCAACTACAGCATCAGCATCAGCATCAGCTACAGCATTAGCTACAGCATCAACTACAGCATCAGCTACAGCATCAGCTACAGCATCAGCTACAGCATAAACTACAGCATCAGCTACAGCATCAGCTACAGCATAAACTACAGCATCAGCTACAGCATCAGCTACAGCATCAACTACAGCATCAGCTACAGCATCACCTACAGCACCAGTTACAGCATCAGCTACAGCATCAGCTACAGCATCAGCTACAGCACCAGCTACAGCACCAGGTACAGCATCAGTTACAGCATCAGCTACAGCATCAGCTACAGCATCAGTTAACCGGCGGCACAGCGGGCGGTGCTGGGTAGCTGCCATCAACGTCCTGCAGCTCGCAGTCCTGTAGAGCCGGCACCGACACCAGCAGCAGGCGGGACCGGGTCGCCAGCCCGCCGTGGCCGCAGAGGTAGTACGGCTGCCCAGCTGGGATGCTCACCGACTTGCCAGCGGTCAGCGACACCATCTGTCCGGAGCCGGGCGGCTGGAACTCCTTGGTCAGGAGTTCGACTCCGCACTGGCCGCCGGTGCAGACGATGGTGAAGTTTCGCCAGCGCTGGTTGCCGTAGATGCAGCAGCTGGCGGCCAGCTGGAATTCGTGCACGGAGAAGTCCGGACTGCCCGAGCTGCTGTTCAGCAGCGTCTGCCTGCTGTAGGCGCCGCTGAGGACTCGGCGGGCTGCCGCGAGGGACTGCGACACCAGCGAGGGGTCGGCGCCGAGGTGGTCGCTGCTGCCGCCGCTGCTGCTGTTGTTGTTGTTGCTATTGTGTACCGCTGAATCTTCTGAGGTTACAGCGGTTGTATCAGGTGTGTCAGGGTGTACATCACATCACATCACATGTACATCGTGTATAGCTCATGTACACCACCTGTTTGTCTGTCATATAATCTACATGTATGTCAGATTAGTCATGTCCTGAAGCACTATAAACTGAGTGTCCTGAAGCGCTATAAACTGAGGATCCTGAAGCGCTATAAAATGAGTGCCTTGAGGCGCTATAAACTGAGTGTCCTAAAGTGCTATAAACTGAATGTCCTGAAGCGCTATAAACTGAGTATATTGAAGCGCTATAAACTGAGTGTCCTGAAGCGCTATAAACTGAGTGTCCTAAAGTGCTATAAACTGAATGTCCTGAAGCGCTATAAACTGAGTATATTGAAGCGCTATAAACTGAATGTCCTGAAGCGCTATAAACTGAGTGTCCTGAAGCGCTATAAACTGAGTATATTGAAGCGCTATAAACTGAGTGTCCTGAAGCGCTATAAACTGAGTGTCCTGAAGCGGTCAGGCTCCACAAGACTGCTACACCACATGCACATTAGAACCGCGTGATGGCTGGCATCCAACATGTAACGATACTACACACACATGTAACTCACCTGCGGCACTATTGAATCCGCAGCGTTGACTACGCGAGAAAGCAATGCCACGCGAACAGGCAAAAGTCCGACCAAGACAGACAGTCTTGACCGCTGCTATCATGAGTTTTGAAATCGAATGCATAAAGGGTAACAGCAGTTAACGTAGTGTAATTTTTTGCGTGCAAAACTTATACTAGCATAGGGGTTTAATAACCAAGACACAACAGTGTATATAAATGGACGCAGCTTTGAAAAGATAAGCAAACAGCCAGTTGAATTGACAAAGGCAAGAAGGAAAGGAAGGCTTCAAGGCCTGCTTGCACCTTAATAGCCCCAGTGCATGTGGAGCGCAGCGGGGGGCGGGGGGTTCAGGGGCGAACCGAGCACGCGCTGGACACGTGGCAGACAATTCTGGTGCGCAGTGTACAGGCATGATCGGCGCAGCTGTATTGCACGTTGGATCTGGGGAGTTTGCTGGCATGCTGGCGAACCGCGTACTGCTGTGTGCAGATAAACAGATAGAAATAGCCCCTAATGCCTATGGGATGAAAACTTACTGCCGAACATTGGCTGGCTGTATGGTAGGATGCGTCATCTGACCGAATTTTTTCTTTTAAATGTCGATTCCAATACAAAAACAATGTACGCTCGTGGGGCAGCTGAGCTGCTGAAGCTTCAGGAGATGGGGTAGCTGAGGCCTGAAGTTTCAGGAGATAGGGTAGCTGAGCCCCTGAAGCTTCAGGAGATGGGGTAGCTGAAGCCTGAAGCTTCAGGAAATGGGGTAGCTGAGCCCCTGAAGCTTCAGAAGATGGGGTAGCTGAGCCCCTGAAGCTTCAGGAGATGGGGTAGCTGAGCCCCTAAAGCATTAGGAGATGGGGTAGCTGAGCCCCTGAAGTTTCAGAAGATGGGGTAGCTGAGGCCCTGAAGCTTCAGGAGATGGGGTAGCTGAGGCCCTGAAGCTTCAGGAGATGGGGTAGCTGAAGCCCTGAAGCTTCAGGAGATGGGGTAGCTGAGCCCCTGAAGCTTCAGGAGATAGGGTAGCTGAAGCCCTGAAGCTTCAGGAGATGGGGTAGCTGAGCCCCTGAAGCTTCAGGAGATGGGGTAGCTGAGGCTTTGAAGCTTCAGGAGATGGGGTAGCTGAGCCCCCGAAGCTTCAGGAGATGGGGTAGCTGAAGCCCTGAAGTTTCAGGAGATGGGGTAGCTGAGGCCTGAAGCTTCAGGAGATGGGGTAGCTGAGGCTTTGAAGCTTCAGGAGATGGGATAGCTGAGCCCCTGAAGCTTCAGGAGATGAGGTAGCTGAGCCCCTGAAGCATTAGGAGATGGGGTAGCTGAGGCCCTGAAGTTTCAGAAGATGGGGTAGCTGAGCCCCTGAAGCATTAGGAGATGGGGTAGCTGAGGCCTGAAGCATTAGGAGATGGGGTAGCTAAGGCCCTGAAGCTTCAGGAGATGGGGTAGCTGAGGCCCTGAAGCTTCAGGAGATGGGGTAGCTGAGGCCCTGAAGCTTCAGAAGATGGTGTAGCTGAGCCCCTGAAGCATTAGGAGATGGGGTAGCTGAGGCCCTGAAGCTTCAGGAGATGGGGTAGCTGAGCCCCTGAAGCATTAGGAGATGGGGTAGCTGAGGCCCTGAAGCTTCAGGAGATGGGGTAGCTGAGCCCCTGAAGCATTAGGAGATGGGGTAGCGGAGGCCCTGAAGCTTCAGGAGATGGGGTAGCTGAGGCCCTGAAGCTTCAGGAGATGGGGTAGCTGAGCCACTGAAGCTTCAGCAGATGTGGCAGCTGAGCCACTGAAGCTTCAGCTGAGCCGCATCAAAAAGCAGCTGAGCCTGCACTAAATCAGCATAAATCAACAGCCAAAAGATTGAAGCGAACTGTATGTAAGTAGTATGAATTGTTTTAATAAAAAAGTTTTTATACAAAAATTGTTGTATTTGTTTTAACTCAAATAGAATTAAACAAGCCAAATTGTCTGACATGCGAAAAATATGTATCATTAACATGTACATAAGCATAGGCAAAACAGTAACATAGCAAAACAAAATCGTGTAGTTTAAAAAGGCTTATAGCCTCAAATTAAAATAGCAAAAAGCTAACTAAGCCAATTACTGGATAGATATGATAAATGTCATTTACAATAAAGCTAATATACATGAGCAATAGATACTACTAATGCAATCAAGAATTCTGAAATATTTGTAACACAGGAAGCATGAGTATTGGCGCCTTTGACATTTGGCAAGTAAAAATAAAATTTAAGATAATGAGCAAACTATTAGTCACCGATTTAATTGGGCAATAAAAAATTTATTGGATAAGAAACAATAGCTTTAAAAGTTTAGCATTTGTTGCTTGATTGCTTGAAAGACAACAAATTGGCCACAATTGGTTTTTTCAGTTAAAATTTTTAAATTAAAAAAGTTTTTTTTAAATAAATGGGTGAGAACATTCCTAGAATAAAACACAAAGGCTGTACTTATAAAGTAACAAACATAGCTTTGGCTTAAAAAGTTGACAATTAAGTGTCAGAAATGAAGTGATCCGTGATCAGGAATCCTGCCTACCCTAAAAACCCCATTCTCCTGTCATTTTTAATATTGAGTTAATGCTGCCAGGACAACACAGGCAAAGTTAGCAAATAATTCAATCATACCTGAAAATATTAAAGCTAGTCTAACATAGAAACACAGCACACCGCTTCCATTTCGAGACAAATTTGTCATAAACTTTTAGTGATGAATCTTCACGAAGCTCCAATTTAGTTCGGCTTGGGCTCGCGATATCCTTCGTCTTCACGATTCAAAACATCAACAACTTGATTTCCCTGATCGCTGGTCGGTTGCGGGGACGAAGAAGCTCCGCCGCCATCATTGTCGTCCGTAGCTTCCGCTGAAATTCCGTTTGAAGACGTGCCAGCTTTCGCGGAGCCCTTCTGATCGTCGTTGCCAGGAGCCTCAGCGCCCCCTTCGCCGCCAGGATTGTCGACATCGCTAGGTTGAGCATTATCACCTCCAGTATCATTGGGAGGTGCAGTTGGTTCTGGAATCTGAGGCAGTAGGGGAATGCTAGCTCCGCCTGTTGTATCAGGAGAATCTGGGGTGTTATTATCGGCTTGACTGTTACTTCTACATCGATTTAGTTGAGGATACGCGATCCAAACGACAACAGCAGTAATTACGACGATAAAGAATGCTAACAAAGCAATTAGTTCGATATTTTTGGATTCTCCGCCAGTAGAACTGGATGACGGAGTCGAGCTGGCATCGCTACCTGATGCTGGTGTAGTGCTGGCAATCAGAGCCGAGCAATACCCATTTGCACGTTTCTGTTCGCAGATGTCAGGTGCGGGACCAGCTTTCAGACATTCTGGCGGGCATTTATCGCACAAATAAGTGATTTTGTTAAAGTATTCGTCTGGCTGGCAGTCCCTCCGTGCGGACACAGAGACTGCGCAACCCAGCAACAGGAGACAAAACTGCCACTTCATAAAGCGAGAACAAAGTTTGCATATGTTTGAAGCTCAATAACATTTGCAGACACTTCCTATTCCCTTATACAGCCACCCCCTATTCCCTGATACAGACAGTCCCTATTCCCTGATACAGACACCCCCTATTCCATGATACAGACACCCCCTATTCCCTGATACAGACACCCCCTATTCCCTGATACAGCCACCCCCTATTCCCTGATACAGACACCCCCTATTCCCTTATACAGACAGTCCCTATTCCCTGATACAGACACCCCCTATTCCATGATACAGACACCCCCTATTCCCTGATACAGACACCCCCTATTCCATGATACAGACACTCCTTATTCCCTGATACAGACACCCCCTATTCCCTGATACAGACACCCCCTATTCCCTGACACAGACACCCCCTATTCCCTGATACAGACAGTCCCTATTCCCTGATACAGACAGTCCCTATTCCCTGATACAGACAGTCCCTATTCCCTGATACAGACACCCCCTATTCCCTGATACAGACACCCCTTATTCCCTGATACAAACACCCCCTATTCCCTGATACAGACAGTCCCTATTCCCTGATACAGACACCCCTTATTCCCTGATAGACAGTCCCTATTCTCTGATACAGACACCCCCTATTCCCTGATACAGACAGTCCCCATTCCCTGATACAGACACCCCTATTCCCTGATACAGACACCCCCTATTCCCTGATACAGACACCCCTTATTCCCTGATACAGACACCCCCTATTCCCTGATACAGACACCCCCTATTCCCTGATACAGACACCCCCTATTCCCTGATACAGACACCCCCTATTCCCTGATACAGACACCCCCTATTCCCTGATACAGACAGTCCCCATTCCCTGAGTCCTGACAGACAGTCCCTATTCCTTGATACGGACAAAAATACAAACAAGTAAAGTTGTGAAGTCACTTGTCACTCTTGTTCACCGATACTTAAAAATAAAGAACTCGACAGTATGAGGCGGTTTAGAAACTATTATTTATGATAATAATACTCTAGCTGTACCAGTTTTATTATGAAATTACATTTTACAAGGCCTAAACTCGCTAAAAGCATCATAAAAATAAATTTGCGATCAAACGGTCCTTAGCCACAGAGTTTTCAAATTGAAATTTTCCTAATTTTGAATTGGTATGTCATTTTAATTACAGTGTTGTCTAATTTAAAATCTATAAATAAAATCAAATGAAGCCTGATAGACTGACGCTGCACTTGCAAATTTCCTTGAAGGTCAAATATTCTCTGCTGCCAAATTCCAAAGAAACGGGGTATCCATTTTTGATAAAGTTTTTTTCAAGGTTTTACATTGCCTTCCTTGTCTGCGTGTCTGTCTATCTGTCTGTCTGTCTGTCTGTGTGTCTGCCTGTGTGTCTGTCTGTCTCTCTGTCTCTCTGTCTGTCTACAGACTCATTAAAATGATATGTCCGGGAGCAGGATTAAATTTCTTTCTGGCCTGGCCCCAGTCCGTGCCATAGACAGCTGGCAAAATATGGCTGCGCCAATGCATGATTAGAATTGAGTGTTCGCCAGATCAACAATATTTTGTTTGAAGGGTATTTTCTTTATAGGGTTTTTGCCATTGACTGTTTAGAATGAAACACACTAAGCAGATAGGATCAAGAAACAGCTGACATTTCGGCAAAAGACATCTGTTCTAAATAGAATAATTATAGCTAAAAAAACTTTTTAATTCACCTCGGACGAAAGAATTTGTGGATTTTTGCAAATTGACAGACATGATTTACGAATGTAGGATGAGACGAGAATAAGAAATTTCATTAAAGTGCTTATCCACTCTTTAGCTTCCTTAGAATTTAGATTTGGGAGTTTCCAATGGTGCTGGCGGTGGAGTCCTGTGGCTGGCTGTCAATTTCCAATGATGTTGGCGGATTGGTTTTTGTCACACCGACACCGGTGACCTTCATTGGGTCTGGCTGTGGAGGCTGGACCTCCGGATATTTCGTCTGCTGCTGAGAAGAAGTGGTTGGCTGGCCAGTTGGCGCGTGTCCGTTCGGATTGAGGCTCTCAGCCTCTTCCGCCCGATCGCCATCAGTAGTCTGCAGGTCCACCAGTTCATTCGTCTTACGCTGTCGATGCCGGTGCCGACAGACAAGCGCAACTATTGCCGCAACAATTGCGACCAATGCAATCACGCTGAACACCGCAACAGCAACAATCGGGCCAGTCTTGGAAATGGACTCGTTAGTAATTAAACTGGAATTGCCAGTTACCAGGCCGGGGGAGCTGGTGGACATCTTAACTGGCAAACTCGACGAACTGATGGGATGGCAGAACCCGCCAGACCACAGTCTCTCACACTCTGGTGTTGAACCACCAGACAAACATTTCTCAGGACAATTGTCGCACATTTTACTGAGCTCATAGTAGTACTGATGTGGCGGACACTTTGGTGCACTGGCCGCCATTGTACTGCTGGAACATGTTGTTAGAAATAAGAGCTTATTAAATTATAGCTGAAATTTTGGAACAATTCTTACAAGAATATGGCTCTTTACATACAACTGTCAAATTATTATAGAAAACAACACTGCACCAGCTAGGTAAAATTCAGATTGTGCATATAGCTACCAGTGCACCCACATTTATATAGTATACATACAGGTACAAAGGTTAGGCTTAATTAAAAATGATGGGTTGAATATGATATTAGTAGATTTTTAAACACTAGATAGGAAGCTTTGAGGACTTAAATTTTTGATAAAGATTGTTTTAAAAAACATCATTTTTTAATTAAAAGCAATAAAGAGACTACAATTTAAATATTATTAGCTACTATTAGATTGAAAAAACTATATATATACATAGCAAACTATACCCCTGATATTATTAAATACAATGTAAACTATCTCCTATGGTTATATCACAATAATTGATTTTGTATGAACTTGCACAAGGATAGATTAAAAAAGAATGGCATTTAGTTTATTTATACTAGGATTTTAATAGTAAATAGGATAAGGCATAGAGGGTGCATAATGGTATAGATGATAGTCAACTTAGGTAAAAAGGTCTTGCTTTATCTACTACTTATAAATATTGCATCTTCTTTCATCTTAGCTGCTATTGGAGAAAATCTAAAAAATGTAGACACTATACAAGTGCATAGACAAATTCTGATCCTAGGTATTATATGTAGCTATGCAAGATCATAAGAATATATTTTAATTGTTAGCCTAACCTAGAAATGATTAAAGGGTAATTCCACGAGATGACGGTTGTTGGGTTGGAGCAAATAATAATCAGTAATCATACAAAAGACAAACTAAATTGAGACTTTGTGAGTTCTATATTTATGGGCGTGACCTCTAGATTGAGATGAGATACATTTTAAAGTCATTTGTCTTACTGTGTTGATTTAGCAGAGAGAAACTTTCGATGACGGTCGTTTTTGGTGAAAGTTGATGTATCCAACTTTATAACTTAAGTTTAAGATTCCTGCGAATCAGGCAAGTTTTTGTCTTAATTGATCATTAATTGTAGTAAACAATAGCTAGATGAATGGTTACAAACAATTATTACATTTTAGTAGATAACTTTAACTGTGTTGCACATTTTTTCTTAAATGACGGTCGTTGACTGATGGTCGTTTGTTTCAAAAAATGACCTTCAGTTTTAAAAAGTGTATTAGGATTCTCTATTTTTAGATACAATCTTGGTTAAAAGATTGTTTATAATCCATAGTTGTTCATATAAAAACTATAACTTGCTTGTCTAACCATAAAATTTATTATACCTGTTTCACATTTCAGATCAAACGTACTTATGCACCTTCAACAAAAACATCACTTCATGATTGCACAACTCAACATATGATCATAAAGATGGACAGTCCTAATCTATTCAAGAATTCAAAGAATAGAATATAAAAATTAACAAAACCAAAGGCAAATACAGATTATTTGTTAGGCAATAAGCAGTAGCACCAATGGATAGTAAAAACTTGAATCTAGTTAGACTACTTATGCTGAAGATTGGGGCATGTGTTAAGGTGCATTGCAAACTAAAGTGGAGAGTTCTAGGAATCTAGGTGCATGGTTAGTAATTGGAACAACCTTTTTAATAGTGCAGGTTGAAAATGATTTTAAGGTATCAAACAAGTAATTGACAGTATACATTTTTAATAAAAGACTTGAATTCCACTATATTTTTCTTTACAATCAAAACTGTAAAAACTTTGAAAGAGAAATTGAATAAGTAATTCACATTTATAAAAAGACATGATTTTAGAATATTAGTAAATTCAGTTTTTTGTATAAAATTTAGGAATAAATGATAGTAATTCAGGTTTTATGAAGATCAACAGATTTCAGAATACCAGAAAATGATGGTCGTTAGGTAACTTTGCAGGGTTTTTTTAGCATGTTACACTTATCATAAACTAACAAAAATGACTATAAACTTAAATATAGGCTCAGAAAATATTTTAGCATAAAATTATCAACTTATAAACCTCTTGAAAATTAGTACAACAACTTTTTGTAAAAAAAAATGATGGTCGTTTTTAACACTTAAAAAAGGAAAGTCAAACTTTTTAAAATAAAAAAATATGATAGATAGAACTATATTAGATCATAAAACTTTATAATTTCAGTCTTTAGATATAAGAAAGAAAGATTTTTATTATTTATGCACTTGATGCATTATGTTTATTTACTTTTTTTCTTATTGAAAACTAGATTAAACTTTTTATAATGTCCCGCGGGACATTTAAAATCTTGCAAGGGTACCATGATCAAAACAAAATATATATACCTAGAGGTAGATAAATGTGTATGAAACTACATAAAAATGAAACTATACATAATTATAAGCAAAATGAAAGATTCACATTTGCAAATAATTTTTTAAAAAATTCTATACCTTTGATGACCCTATCATGGAATAGCCCTAAAGATAATAAGACAATAGTATAAAAATTTAATATTAATTTAATATTAGAGACTTCAATAATAATCCTATTACTTGCTAATATGCATTGGAAAAGCAAATTTGAATAAAAAGTATGCCTAGAGCTAAATAGGCTATTTTTTCATGCCATCCTAAAATTGTGTTTATATGTCCAACAATGTAAATTACCCGGGCTAATTTTTTTAATAAAATGATAAATTGTGTCATGTACAAAATTATACTAGTGTAATTATAAAATTAAATATTACTTTAAGAACATAAATAGTCAGTAAGAAGTTGGCATGTCCATTTACTAAAATGGGATTTAATGTGACTTGAACACTTATTGCAACTGCATGATCTAGGATTCTTGGTAGGCTAGTACAAAGGGCATCCCAAAAGTTCATGCAATTGATCCATTTCTACCACAGACATCTTTTGAGTGGCTACAGCTATCAATATAGCAGTCCTGAGGCTAGCAGCAATCATTTCCTGTGCATTTGAGCTATTTGCACTTTTCTTTTTGTTACTACAATGATTCTCCTTACCACTGTTTTCTCTCTTTGGCTGATGTTGCAGTTATGGGAGATGACTATCAAAACAAGCGGGTCATTTAAACAGAACAACAGAATAGCTACAATAAATACCAGCTGCACAAGTCCACTAGCAGCTTGTTGGATATATATGGCAATGATGCACTATGCCAGTGTGCTGTGTACAAGTGGTAGGATTGGTTGAAGAGTGGCTGCACTTTGATCTTTGATAAGCCAAGATCTAGGAGACCTTAAAATGTGTAGACTAAAAGCAATATTAAGCTTATATGTGGTCTGCTAAAAATGATCCATAGTGGATGTCTGAAGAAATGGTAGAACTTAGTAGAATTCTTTTATCTAGCATCCACCAAATTTATAGAGGACCTGGGGTTGGCAATATCAATGTTTGAATAAGCTCTTTAATAAGATTGTCTGACTTCTGAAATACTTAAGTAATTTAGGTGCTATAAATGGCATTCATGACATAAGTTTTGGAAGTACTGGGAATAAGCCATTGCATTTATTAGATCCTATTTTGACACCCTGACTCACTAAACTGCAGTATAATTGCATAAACTTTTAGGTAGACTATTATATATGCCATTGAATGTTAGGTTTGATAGATACATTGAATTTATTCTTATTCAACTATCCCTAGAACCAATTGGTCTAGATAGAAATAAGGACCCAAACTTATTTGCCATCTTTTAAGCACAATGTCAATATGCTTGCAAATACTAAAGCATCTTGCTTTACCTTAAGATTATACATGCACAACAATCAGCCAAGTTAGCCAATGTGGCCAATTGATTTGGTGGTCAACAAAGGTAAGTTGCAAAAATGCCCATCCAAATAAATACCCAAGTAGTACTAAGTAGATAATGAGGCATTTTGCCTTAATAAGAGAATCATAGTTAGGCCTACTCTTGCCATTTACCCAAAGTTGCATTAATTTTTCTTTAGGCCCTAGGGTTTCTTTTTAAATATGTAAATTGCTTTTTTGGCCAAAGACTACATCACATTTTTTGTCAAAACTAAGTTGCATGGGTAATCATACATGCGCAATAGTCGGCCGAGTCAGCCGATCTGGCCGACCAATTTGGTGGCCAACCAAGGAAGTTGCAAAAATGCCCATCTGAAAAAACACCAAGTAGTAGTACTAAGCAGCTGACGAGGCATTTTAACTTTATAAAAAAGTCATAGTTACTCTTGCCATTTACCCAAAGTAGCGTTAATTGTGTTTTTACACGTAAGTCTCATTTTTTGGCCAAAAACTATATTGCATTTTTGTTAACACTAAGTCACACGGCCGACCGAATTTTGGAGGCTACGCATGTATGTGGGAAACTAAATTTTGGAGGTTGCGCATGTATGTTTAAGATGTATGATATACCATATATTATCATAGGCCTATCCTAAATTCCTTTTTTCATTTATAAGCCACAATCGTCAATCTTACAACATCTAAAACAATCTAAACTCGTAAAATGCAAACTTTTTAGTCCTTAATTCCTTTATTTATAAGCCACAATACCAATACTTAACTTAATTATTGACTTGTACCAAATCTTTGTTCCATATCAAAATAATAATTATAATATCCCTATTTGATATTTAGATTTCAATTTTCTAATGTCAATCCAAACCAAATATTTATTTAATTCAATTTGATTCCAAATATTTGTCCTATCTCTAGTCATAACTTAGAGTTTTAATGGCATTTAGTGGGATTCTAAAGGATAAAACCTCTATGGCTCTATCCCTATTAGGCCTTTAATAAGTTTAACAATTTTTGTTTCTTTCGAGCAAGCTATGATCATTTATTTAAATAGAAAATCACACAGAGACTATGAACCAAAATGTAGTCTATAAAAAAGGATTATAAACCAAAGGAATGGCAGCTCAGGCAAGCCTAACCATTGCTATTGCCATCCTATATACTAAAAATGAAAATCTTGCTTGCTTGCTTGCTTGTAATCGATTAGAGAAAAAATGGCTTAACCGATTTTCATGAGACTTGCACTGTTCGATCAGAAATTTTCCCGTGACGGTACATGCATCTTGGCTAAGAAATTGCTCCATGTTAAAGGGATTAAATATTCGAAAAACATGCTTTTTTGCAAAGGTCAAGCAAACTTTTCGACTTGAAATGCATTGTAAGAATGCTAGAGAAAAAACTGACTGGTTGAATTCTGATTCTGAAATAGATTGCATCATAAATGAATTGTAACTCCGACTTGAATTGCGTCACAGTATTGAAAATGCAGTGTGGAAGCGTAGCACCAGACGTGATTTAGATTGCGTAACCATATTGTCAACTTTAATTGAGACTGATACTGACTTGCCTGGGAAATTGATTATGTCATAACTGCTTCGTTAGTGAGTGTTGAATTATATAAGTGCTACAATCTCATTTATAAATTCAATAATAGCTAGCCTAGATGTGAACAGACTAGACTGCAAATGCAGCGACCTGGGTTCGAATCTTAGTAGTGAAAAGTTTTTTTATTAAAAGCTTTTATTAAAGGACAAATAAAGGACAAAAGGCGTCATGTAAAAAAGCATAGAAGCGTCATGTAAACAATCATTGAAGCGTCATGTAAAAATCATAGAAGCGTCATGTAAACAATCATAGAAGCGTCATGTAAAAAATCATAGAAGCGTCATGTAAACAATCATAGAAGCGTCATGTAAAAAATCATAAAAGCGTCATGTAAACAATCATAGAAGCGTCATGTAAAAAATCATAGAGGTGTCATGTAAAAATCATAGAAGCGTCATGTAAACAATCATAGAAGCGTCATGTAAAAAATCATAGAAGCGTCATGTAAAAAATCATAGAAGCGTCATGTAAAAAATCATAAAAGCGTCATGTAAACAATCATAGAAGCGTCATGTAAAAAATCATAGAAGCGTCATGTAAACAATCATAGAAGCGTCATGTAAAAAATCATAGAAGCGTCATGTAAAAAATCATAGAAGCGTCATGTAAAAAATCATAGAAGCGTCATGTAAAAAATCATAGAAGCGTCATGTAAAAAATCATAGAAGCGTCATGTAAACAATCATAGAAGCGTCATTAAAAAAAAGCCTTATATAAAAACTAATGGAAGTGTCATTTGAGAAATCATAGAAGCGTCATGGAAGAATAAAAGAAGCGTCATGTAAAAATCAAACAAAGCGTCATGTCAGACCTGAAAGAAGTGTCATGTAAAAATTAAAAGAAGCTATTGTGCTGTGCTGGGGAGACTTACTGAGATGTCAAGGCTTACGGAGAAAAACTGAGATTACGGGGGGGGGGTTTCTGAGCTGTCAAAGCAAAATCAGAAACTACTTCAAACTTCATGTACTTTCCTCAATTTTTTTTTACATTCTTTGTTGGCTCGCCACGGGGGCGCTGATAGAAGAAGAGTCATGTAAAAAAGAAAAGAAGCACTATGTATACATAAAAGAAAAGTCATGTCGAAGTTAAAAGATTCATTTGGGAATTGCTACGATGTCAAGGCTTGGAGGGAATCGTTATAGTGCTGTGATTCTTAAAGAAGGAATCACTAAAATGTCAAGGCTTAGGGGAGAAGAATTGCTGAGATTTCAAGGCTTTAGGTTGGGTTAAAGTTAGGTTTAGGTCAGGTTTGGGTTGAGGGTTAGATTTTAGCGGGTTTCAAGGTTAACAGGGGATTTTTCAGATATCAAGGTTTATGGGGGGCATTCCTGACATGTCAAGGCTAACGGGGGGAATAGCTGAGATGTCAAGGCTCATGGGGGAATAAATGAGATGTCAAGGCTAAAGTCAGAAGCAAGGACTACTTAAGTAGTCCTTGGTCAGAAGCTACATGTAGTCTATTGAAAACTTTTTTTCAATATTTGTTGGCTCCTCACGGGAGGGATCGCTGATAGAAAAAGCGTAATGTAAAAAATAAAAGAAGCTTCATGTCGAAGTTAAGAGATTCATTTGGGAATCCCTACGATGTCGAGGCTTCCAGGGAATCGCTATAATGCTGTAGTGCTATAATGACTGTTGGAGAGAATTACTGAAATGCAGTGTTGGGCAAGTTACTCAAAAAAAGTAACTTGCGTTACTGTAACTTAAGTTACCAATTTTTAAAAGGTAACTTACGTTAGCCTAGTAACTTTAGACAAAAATCTGGTAACTTTTAAGTTACTGTCCGTTACTCACTTCCGTTACCCATGTTATTAACAAAAATTTTCAGCTTTTTTTCACATTGCACATTTTTTCACATTGTTGTTACCGAAATTTGCCATTGGGCATTGGGATTAACCGATTAACAGACAGAGACAGGAATTGGCGACACGATGTGAGGCAAGTAGAAGGACCAATGGGCAATGGCAATCAATAATTAAAATTATAAATGATAAAATAAACGAATATCAATAATTCAATAGAGTAAAATAAATAGAACTGTATAAAATGGTTTAGTGTACTGCAGTGCCAGTGGAGGGACTTGTGGAGGCTACAGATGAATTTCTTTCTTTGGTTGTTTGTTTGAATCAAACTTGAAAATTTTTAGTAACGAAAATGAAAGGCGACAATATTTTACCGAAATTAACAAAGTAAAACATGTTTCAAGTATTTCTTCATTAATTAAGCGCAATACCATATGATACTATTCACTTAATTTTGAATTTAGGAATGATACTATTCACTATTCACTATTCACTAATGATACTATGGTGCTGTATATGATACTATTCACTTAATTTTGAATTTAGGAATGATACTATTCACTATTCACTATTCACTAATGATACTATGGTGCTGTATATGATACTATTCACTTAATTTTGAATTTAGGAATGATACTATTCACTATTCACTATTCACTAATGATACTATGGTGCTGTATATGATACTATTCACTTAATTTTGAATTTAGGAATGAAAAATGCAAAAACATGTGACAACCGGCGTAATAGCTAAGCATTTCAGTTTTAAATTTAAATATTGCGATTGTTGCAAAGTAACTGTAACGGACTTCTGAAATTTGAGTAACTTACCGTTACTCCGTTACCAAAATAGGAAAGTAACTTGCGTAAGGAACGCTTTACGAAAAAGTAACTTGCGTTACCATTTGCAAGTTACTCGGTAACGGAAGTGCCCAACACTGCTGAAATGTCAATGCTTTAGGGTTAGGGTTAGGGTTAGGGTTAGGGCTAGGGTTAGGGCTAGGGTTAGGGCTAGGGTTAGGGTTAGAAGGTTGACAGATTTTTTAAGATTTCAAGGCTTATGGGGCATTGCTAAGATGTCAAGGGGATTGATATGCTAAGGCTTGTGGGGGGATTTTCTGACATGTCAAGGCTTACAAGGTATAATGCAAAGAGACGCTTACATGTAGTTTATTAAAAAAACTTGTACTGCATTTTTTGGCTCCCCAACGGGGGGCGCTGATTGCTAGTTAGCAATAAATGCTATAATTGTCTATAAATGCTATATAATTCAAAAATCAAAGTATTATAGAATATTGATAATATTGGGATTGCCAGCCCTCAGCCCAGCCCTAAAAGGACAAGAGTCGCCATCATTGATCATTGCCAGCCAGCCAGGCTGCCGCCCCAATCCCACTTTAATTTTAAATCCACCACTGGAAAAGCTTAAGCTATAGGCCAGGCCTACTGTAGTATGTATACTTTTTGGAGAAGGCGATAGAGAGGAGACATCAACATCGACATCATTTCATAAAAAAGCTTGACCCATTTTGCATTTTGGCAAATGTAATCATTAATGTAAGAAAATACAGGTATACAGATCAGCCAGCAGTACTGTACACCACCTTATACTTCTGGTTCTAGTAAAAAATGTATAAATCGTACAGTCCCTGCAGTTCCTCTAAACTTAAGAAGTGGATTTGACGCCAACTCATTCGTCGCGGTGCGAGTGCGACACGGAAGCTACGGTAACGGTAATTCGGGTAATACGGGTAATTTAGGCCTGCTCTAAGTAAATTGTGCCATATTTCCGTGTTAAAAAATCGTTGAGTGCTAGCCGAAACTTGAATAAGAAGTATATTTTAACTTTTAAGCATGACAGAACTTTTAAGCAAAACAAAACGAGCTAACTTGTCCTCATAAAGTTTAATTTAAAATGTTTTTACGGAAGCTTTGTTTTAGCTTGTATGGCGTATAAAATAATTTTTTCTTCGAAAATGACAGGTGTTCGAGTTCGAGCCATATATGTTGTAAGTAAGTCAGTCTACGAGTTTAGGGCCTAACTAATTTCAGGTTAATTGTATAGCGTTTTTTCTTCTTATTCAGGTTCAAGTTGCGTCGTTTAAATTTATATCTGGCAGTTCCTATCAATTCATACCGTGGTCTACCCAGTACCCAGAATGTATTTGGAAAATGACAATGTGAGTTTTACGAAACATAGATTAAAAGCCTGAGCCAAATTGCAGCTAAATTTTTTAAAGCATCCTACTAGTGTGTTTTCATCCTAGTCAACTTTATAATTAAATACAGACTTTTTAAATATTAAATGATAATAAATAATTTACTACTATTTTCCTTCTAGATTTTTTTGTTGATTTTGATATTTTTTTTATTTCAGTTTCAGAGGCAGGCTACCTATATGCAGCATAGTAATGGTTAGAGTTCTGGCACCAGAACCCATTTTCTGGCACCGGAACCCATTATGGATCCAGTAGTGCCATATAGAAGCATATAAAAGTCAAAGACTACTAAGAACATATCTTTAAGAAGTCTAAACACTAGAAGCTATAGTCAGGATCATGTGATGGTATACGCCTGAATAAAAAGTCCCCTAAAAAAATCTATGCCACTTCATACTGAAACATATGCCAAGGTCCTAGGAACTTACGCCAGGTTTTCTAGGCTTTGCGACAATAAATGACCTTTTATTTAACAAATTTGTGGTTTTCATTTAAAGTAAATTGGCTTTCAGATAATGCCAACAAAAATCAATTTTTTGTTTAAGTTTTTTTAGAAAATTAACACAATTAGTTTGCGTGGAATTTTAAATTTTTATAAATCACGAATAGTTATAAACTTTCATCTTATGAGTTTTACGGTTTTTATGATTTTATAATAAGATTCTAAGGTTACAGCGTTATGCCAACAATTGTTAATATTAACTTTGGCGTGAAGGTTGGAGTTAGCGTACGCTGCTTGGCATATTTACACCACGGCGTCATGCCAAAAAGTACGCGAAATATATTTTGCCTCATTTTTTATGCCAATTGTATGCCAAAAAAGTAAAATTTTCAATTGTATGCCGGAAATTTCTGGCATAATGTACATCATCCTGACTATGGACTAGAAGTAGGCCTATCTCGTTTCAAATCTTATAATGGGTGTTCCACTATAGCCATAGCTATGGCTATGGGATCTTATGGCAAATATATTAAAATAGGTGCCTATGGCAGCTATGGATATGCCTACGGTAACTAGCTGCTCTTATGGCTATGACTACGGAAATATGGTAGTTGCTGTCACATTCTGTAGATTCACGTAGCCATAGTTATTAATGTTAAAAAATTGAAAAATATTAGAAACAGGTAAAGTAAAACAAAGATACTTTTAGTAAACTGTATTATCAACCTAGAAAAATATACCTAAAAAAGTACAATAAAACACTAGCAAACTCTTTTTTTTATTAATGTGAAAAAGTTTAGTTTGAGTACTTTCAGTAACAATTAAGTATTGTTGCTTTAAAAAAAGACAAAATATAATCTTACAAAGGCAATCGAGTGTTTCTTTTATTTTCTAACTTAATTTGCAGTTGTTTAAGCACTAGGTTATCTTCTTAATTCAAAATATTTTGTTTTCTAGACTTTTTGTTAAAACTATGGCTATGGCTATAGGAACTATGGAAATATGGTAATTTCGGGGTCTCTATGGCTATAGAGTATGGAAAATTAGAATAAGCCATAGTTTTGCTTACAGCTATGGCTATAGTATATGGACCCTCCTTATGGCAGAACACGACTTATAATATTGTCTTGAGTCTTATCTAGAACAAAATCCTAATATCAGCCACCTGTACTACTGTAAAAAGAAAAATATAATGTTCTATCTATATTATAAAGACACTGCCAGATCCATAGCCATTAGATTTGAAAATGGGTTCCAATGTTGGAATTAGAGGTGTCATGAAATCTCAACGAGATGAGATTCAAGATAAGATCTTGACATTATTTTTTAATCTTGTCTCAAGAAATCTTGACTTTTGTAAAAAAAATTGAAATAAGATTTAAGAAATTGAGAATTTTTTAGATTGCTAAAAATCCTTTTTTCTCTTTTCAGTCTTCTTTTTATTTTCTTCTATTTCTTTTCAACCTTCTCACTTTAATTTTTTGCCTTTTGGCAGTTATTATTTGTCTGGTACTAGAAAATTCAATAAATAACAGTGAAGTTATTTGTCCAGTATAGTACAGACGTGGATATATAATAAAAATGTGAAATATAGGTATACAGGGAATATTAAAAAAAGTAGTATATAGTTCACTTTTAGACTAGAAGCAGAAAATATTTGTTATGGTTAGATAGTGCTATACTATAGGATCACAATTGGCAAACTCCCTTGAAGGCCAAAGGCAAAATACCTAAAGTTTTATATAATGTTTACCTATTATATTTTGTTCTATATATATTGGTATATTTTGGTTTCACAGTAAATAGTAATCATAGTATAATCAAAATTCATAATGATATTTGCTGCTTTATAACACAAATGCCAAAGTAAGGACTTAGAGTTATTACAATAACACTTGGAGTTGTTACAATAAAGAGTAGAGTCTTCATTATAGATTCAAACTCAGTACTGACTGATCATCAGTGTTGTGTATTTGCTTTGCTAACTAATTATAGTCATTCATAGACGGACTTTTGATTTAGATATTAGTCTATGGTTCATAGGGATTAAGTTTGACTGTACACATTTATTTGCTTCAAGTCTCGATACTTTTCATTTAAATATAAAACAAGCTACAAGCGCGCTACCGCTAAGACACTTCAACTTCTAACTTCCCAAAAGTTTTACCGCCTTTGCGTTATTCAAAACGTAACATGGCGACGAGGTAAACACGCTGGAGGTCTTGAGCAAGTGGTATAATTACTGACTACTTCAGACCAGCAATTTCAATGGCTCAGTCGTGGCTAGATTTCCGACTTGGAGAACTACCGCTTTCTTATCCTGAGATTGAGCAGTACTTCAAGAGACTGCAGTTTTACCTGGTGGCTTCAGGCAAGCGGGAACAATCCAAAGCTGTACTTTTGGCAATGTGCAGAGACGCAGCTTTCACTCTAATAAAGGAGCTTTTAAAGCCAAAAGACATCGCTAAGGATGAGGTGACTTATGAAAATATTCAGACATCGCTAACGGCACACTTCAAGCCCAAAACGTTACTTCACTACAAGAGGCATGTGCTTCATTCAATGGTGCAGAAGGAGGGCGAGTCGATTTCTACCTTCGTTGAAATTCTGAAGCGTCAGGCCAATAAATGCCAGTTCGGCGATCTCCGAGAAGAACTCATTCTGTCGCAGTTCATATTCGGCCTACGCAATCAAGCACTGAAGCAGAAGCTCCTTTCGAAAGAGGATCTCGCTTTGGCCGCTGCAATTCAAGATGGCTTGCTAGCCAAATCAATTAATGTGGCTACAAATCCGTCGAACGCAATCGCTGCGGTGCAGAACAAAGGCCATACCGGACTTTTTAAGCAAGAGAAGAAGGCCCCGGCTTACAATAAACAGCCTTACAATTCGGACAATCGCAAGAGACATTCGAAGCCTCATGAAACTGGACAATGCCACACCTGCGGAAAGGTAGGACACGTCAGATCAAAGTGCCGCTTTAGGGACGCGCAATGTCGAAAGTGTGGAAAAGTTGGACATCTTGCAGCAGTTTGTCGTTCGAAGACTGTGAATGCAGTGCAAAGCGTAGTAAGATCAGAAGATGCTAGCCATGAGCATGTGGGAGCAGTCTACACAGCAGCTGGCATTGGAGACCCAACGGATCAGTGGTTTGCTACCTGCAAGATCGGAGATGCGAGCGTTAAGATGCTAGTGGATACTGGGAGTCAAGTTACCATTATACCCAAGAAGGTTGCCGATATTTCCAATCTACCATCCAAACCGATTTCGAAAATGCTCAGGTCCTACGGTGGCTTTCAGCCCACCATATATTCAGTCATTCCGGATGCAACCATTACTCTGTCTGACAAAAGATACGCTATTGGACATGTCTATGTTGGAAACGATTCGATGGCCATTCTCGGCATGGATTTCCTATCGCGCCTAAACCTATTGCACTTCGATAGTAGCATTTCTAAAGACGTCCTTTGCCTACCAGTTGTGCGCGATGCAAACGACAGATTTCTTGCGAGTTTCTGCCTTCGCTCGGATGCTAAAATGGAAGGTATGCGGTACCCTGCCAGATCTCTGCCTTTTTCAATGAAGTCTATGGTAGAGACCGAGCTCAAGAGACTACTGAGTGCGGGAATAATTTACCCAGTTGAAAATCCAACAGTGTCAGCACCAATAGTTCCGGTTTTAAAGCAGCAAGGCTCAGCTAGACCAATAAGGCTATGCGGTGACTACTCACTCACTCTGAATCGCATAATTGATGCTGATCGATACAAGTTTCCGAAGTTAGAAGAAATTCTTTCTAAAATTCCCAATGCGAAGTTCTACTCTGTCCTGGATTTAGAGGAAGCATTTCTACAAGTTGCACTGTCTCCGGAGAGTCAAGAACTTACCTGCATATCGACTCATATTGGTTATTTTGCATTCAGGAACCTCCAATTCGGAATCTCTGCAGCGCCTCTTATTTTCCAAGAGGTCATGGACGACGTACTAAGAGACATAGAATGCACAGCGTCATATCAATATGACATATTAATCAGAACATCCGGTGACCAACAGCAACACATGCAGGTGCTGAACATGGTAAAGCAATGCTTAGCCGACCATGGGTTCAAGATTAACACGCGCAAGTCTCAGGAGTGTCAACAAAAGGTCAAGTTTCTTGGTTTCATTCTCCACAACGGAAGGCTCGAACCAGATCCTGCCAGATTAAAGTCGTGGGACAACATGCCAAAACCCGCTGACAAAGACCAATTGAGAAGCGTCTTGTGCACTCTTCGCCACTATGGCTTATTCTGCAGAAATTTCTCCATCATTGCTCGACCGCTGTACTCGTTGCTGAAGGAGGGACAGCACTGGTACTGGAACAACGAACTATCAAAGGCCATCGGGAGACTAAAGCAAAGCATCCGCCAAGGAGTAATCACTGCGTACGATCTGTCAAAACCATTATTCTTGACCTGTGATGCATCTAAAAAGGGACTAGGATTCGTGCTCTCTCATGACAGAGAACAGATGCAGATTGTCTGGCTCGGAAGCAGAGTGCTCACGCCCGCAGAGTGCAATTACGCTAACATTGAAAGAGAAGCATTGGCAATCGTGGAAGGAGTGAAGTATTTCCATCAGTTTTTAGCTGGAAGAAGATTCACTATTTTATCAGATCACAGACCGCTACAGTTCATCTTCAATCACAGCAAATCGTCTGAACGTGTTTCAGCCAGATTGCAACGCTGGTCTCTCATTCTGCAAGCATATGAATACAACATTGAATACGCCAAAGGTAGTACAATGTTTGCTGCCGATACGCTTTCGCGACTTCCGAGTGGTGAATTACTGCCCAATGAATCTGTGAACTTATTGTCAATCAATGCGTTGGACAGTTTTGCAAACTCTGATGATTTATTGCATCGCATTGCTATGTCTAACGACCACAACCTTCGGACACTAAAGCATTATATTCAGAATGGATGGCCGGAGTACCTACCCAAGACTATACTGCCGTACTCGAAAGGAAAGTTGGAATATACAATTCAGAATGCTGTTGTATTCATAGGATTGCGGATTGTACCACCGCAAGGGCTAAGAACTGAAATTTTACATCTGCTCCACGAGAATCATCCAGGAGTGGTGCGCATGATTCGCTTGGCACGACAATATTTCTGGTGGCCAGGTATTGACACGCAGATTAACAGCTTCGTGCGCAGGTGCGCCCAGTGTCAGCTTCACGCGAGGAAGAGAACAAATGCGAATTTATCGTCCTGGGAGGATGCGCAGACATTCTTTGAAAGAGTCCACGCAGACATAGCTATGTTCAAAGGACACAAGTTTCTAGTGCTAGTAGACGCGTTCTCCAAGTGGGTGGATGTTCGACACGTTGATTCACTTAAGTCACAATCGGTGGTTCGGGCGTTTCGACATACTTTCAAGTACATGGGTATACCGAAGACGCTGGTGACTGATAATGGTACAAACTTCACTTCACTTGAATTCGCTACGTTCCTCAAAGAGAACTTTGTGCAGCACGTTCTGACTCCATCAGGTCATCATCAGTCGAATGGGCAAGTGGAGCGAGCAATCGAAGAGTTCAAGTTTTACTTGAAAAAGAACAACGCTAGTTCTGATACAGCTGAACTAGAGCGACTCATTGTCAGGTTCTGTCTGTTTCAGAATACTACACCGCAATGCAACGGTTCTATTCCTGCTGGTTTGGTGTTTCATCAACTTTCTAGAACTCGCCTGTCAAGTGTGTGCACTGACTGGACCAAGCCAAGACAGCAGCCTGACCCAGTTTACATTCGTGTGGAACACAAGGAAGAGAAGGTTCCGTCCACAGTTACTACTTCTGTTGGGACAAATACATTTCGTGACAACAAAGGTCGTCTGGTTCATCAATCGGACATTTCTCCTAGACTACCAGCTGAGACTGACGAATTCAATGCCAACGAAAGTTCAGATCCTATTCCTGAGGACAAGGCTAGCGAGGAGACAGCTGGCAAAGCAACGGCTCCTGCTGAAAACGTACGCAGGAGTTCGCGTCAATGACGACCTCCAGATCGTTTCGGTTATTGACGAATATCAGCATTGGTGGGGGTGTTGTGTATTTGCTTTTCTAACTAATTATAGTCATTCATAGACGGACTTTTGATTTAGATATTAGTCTATGGTTCATAGGGATTAAGTTTGACTGTACACATTTATTTGCTTCAAGTCTCGATACTTTTTGTTTAAATATAAAACAAGCTACAAGCGCGCTACCGCTAAGACACTTCAACTTCTAACTTCCCAAAAGTTTTACCGCCTTTGCGTTATTCAAAACGTAACAATCAGGAAGACACTCTAACATTACATTAGTATACCTAGCTAGAAAAAGATGTGCAGAGTGGCATATAAATTCACGCAGCTCAGCTGGTACTAGACAAATAATTTCACTTTTATTTATCCAGTACTGGACAAATAATAGTTACATTATTCATCCAATATTGGACTGGACGCCTTGCCCTTTAGGTCCTTAGGCAAATAAGAACAAAAATTTTGATTAAGAACAAAAATTTTGATTAAGAACAAAAATTTTGATTAAGAAAAAATGGGAAAAGGCAAATATTTTTTCAAAACACCCAAATATTATTTTTAAACCTGCATGCTTTTTATTTTAATATTTTAGCAAACAGATTTTTTTAAAAATAGATAAATTCTATAATAGGTTAGGTTAGTTGAGCAGTTTTATATCATTGTAATAAAAGGCAAATGCAAACATCATTATAAATGCTGACAAAAACTTGTACTAATATAAATTTTATTATAATTTCAAACCTATAACAAGGTGATTTAAATTGACTCAAAGGATCTGCTAATCTATGGTATATTTGTTTTAATTAGATATTATATATATTTTAAATATTTTATAAATCTCATCTTGTCTCATCTCAAAATTTTTCAATTGTAGACTTTTCTTATCTCAAATCTCATCTTGGTCCAAATCTTGATTTCCAATAGCTCTAGTCGGAACTTTAGTCATTGCTGTGCAGCACCTAGGCCTATCCCATAGTCAAGATCATATAGGGTGCACGCATAAACAAAAATTGAATAGTTTACAAATGCATGCCAAAAAATTGAAATATACCCATGCTTAAAACTATGCCTATATTGCAACAATAAATGACCTTTTTCAAATTGTACAATATACCCTTTTTGGCAGTTAATTTGGTTAATTCTTTGGCTTTTTGGGCTATATTATTTATTGTAGAAAATTGATGCACTCACAGATTTGTTTAAATGGATTATTACCAGCCATAATTGAGAAAGCAACATATATGCCAGCTGGGTTTTTTTGTGCGCAGTGTGTGTATGCACCTTAAATTTTAAAATCGCACCTTGAAATTGAAAAAGTAGATGCGGTGCGGTTTAGGTGCGATCTTATAACTATTTTTTTAGGCTTAACCATGCTTAAGCTCATTTGCACTGCCTTAAAATATGAAATGAAATAACTCCTATGACCTATTAAGTCATATAGCCTATATGCCTATAGCCTTATATAAGACATGTCCATATATACCCCCAGTTTTCTGAAACAAGAGAAATTGCACTCTGAGCCTTAAAATCTCACCTTGAAATTTGGCATAAGGTGTGATTTTGCACCTTGTCTTGGGCAAAAAAAACCCAGATTATGCCAGGATTTCCCAATGTGCAACAAGGGTCTTATCATTTTTAGCATATATTAAAATATATTCCTATCATATATGACATAGCAAATATAGTGTCAAATGACAATTTTTTTGTATTGGCATTCAAACCCAGTGTAAAAACTAAGTGTGCACATATACTTTTTTCTTAGGAGTGATGCATGCCAACTATATATGCTTACTTTTGTTGTACATGGCCAATGCACCCCCAAATTTTTGGGCATGTACTACATGATCTAGAGTATAGGGCCTATCCAACAATTAAGCTAAATTATGGTATAACCAATGCAATGGTTGTTACTATGGATATAGGAAAATTTAGGGACAAAAAATGATAACACAATTTTAATATAAAGAAATTTGGTAAAGGCAAATTCAGTGATAATTAATAGCAAATTAATTTGGTAACAAGCCTTTTATAAAGTTACCATAGTCCAGAAGGTGGCCTTTATGCCAGAAAATTCTGGCATATTTTTTCTCTCACTGACAATCTTGGTATACACTTGGCATATAGAATTTTCAGGTTCAACATGAGGTGAACATAGTCAGCATGCAAAAAATAGGCAAGTACAATGCTAATGTAATCATGTAGTAAAATATCAACCAACAAAAGCTCTAAAAGTATTTGGAAACTAAAATTTAAAATACTAATGCAATTTACAAGTAAAACAAAATTAAAAGAAAGAATATCAGTTTTTAGCAAAAAAAGCTATTTTAAAGTTTAGTAAAAGTTTTATATTTCTAATTATATATTCTCTAAAAATTGGCATATTGGGCTTGACATAATTTTTTTTATATTTACATTAGCATAAAATTGAAAAACATGAAATTTCATTCTGGTATATGCCTGCCATGATTTAGACTATAGTATAGCCCATAGTTCAGATTTTGTATTATTGTATACCAGGTTTATTGCTGGAAAAAATGACACGACTTTGTTTGTATGCCAGCTTGTACGCCAATATAAAAAGTCATTTGACACAATTTATCTACTATGTCATATATGCTAATAAATGGTAAAAACCTTTTTTATACTAGGAAATCCCTTCAGATTCTAAACTGTAAGGTATAGCTAAAGTTAAAATGTTCTTTAGTTGTTTTGGGACTTAAGCTGTTTGGTTTTTTATTTAATATCATTTAGTTCTTAATAAATTAATTTTTATTTACTGTATTATTTATTTGCTAAATATTTTAAAGTTTCATAGATTGACATCAATCTTAAAAACAAAGTGTCAATTTCAAATCAGGGATCTATATTCAAGATGCCAAATGAAAATTAAGATGTCATGGCATTTGCATACCTAGAAACCTAGTTACTATAGCTTTTGGTTTTGTTAAACTTTGTTAGATTTAGTTAGGCTTTCAGAACGGAGTTAGTAGACTTTTATCTCTAGGGCTAGCTCATGGCTTCAGGCTAGAAAGAGAATAAACAATGAGAAAATAGTGAGGAAACAGATGTGTATAAAAGAAAAAAATATAAGAAAATGAATGACAAAAGAGAGGGGAGAGAAAAGGGCAAAAGAAATGAAAGGAGAAGGTTAAAAAGAAAGAGAAGACATTGAAGAGAAGACAGAAGGGAGAATTGAAAAGACATGGGAAGAGAAGAAAAATATATATAAGAGAGAAGAATAAGAACGAGAGAAGAGAGATAAGAAAGTAGAGAGTAGAGAAAAGAGAAAAGGCAGAGAAATAAGTAAAAAGAGGAGATGAAGAAAAAAGAGGGGAAAGGAAATAAAAGAATAAAGATATGATATAAGAGAATAGTGACAATATTAGAAAGGAAAGATAGAGAGTAGAGATGAGAGAGATGAGAAGAGGAAGAAGAGAAGAGAAGTTACGACCTAAGGAAATAGAAGAGAGAGGAAAATACCAGAGTTTACCAATGCATGTCTTAGACAGACATTGCCTGTCATTCTGTGCAGCAACCCAGTCCCTCTAGCCAATGAGATCCAATGCTGGCTTAAAATCTTAATTTTGACTTTTGGTAGTTGGCATCCCATAAGGATAAAGAAATAAATTCCCATACTTGTATGCTTGAAGCTGGTTTAAAATATCCACAACTTTAAGTAAAATCTGCTATAAAATTATAATTATAACATTCAATAAAATTAGACTTGTCTGCATACTTTACAGGATATCCATGTGTTTGTAGATTTATTCTTAGTATGGCATATATTTGTTTACTAAAATGCATCGTCTAAAAATATCATTTTAGTTCCTGACAGAGCTGACAAAACTTTTTCAAAAGTCAAAGTCATCTGGCACGGGCACTGTACGCATCACCATGAAGCAATGTAAGTGACTTGACGTGTAATTTCAAGATCAAATCGAAACTACTTTTATAGACCAAAGTAAAGACAGGAAGCAAATTATGCTCGTAGCCTATTAGTTAACATATCTTCTCTTACCCTAAAAGGGATAGATTTTGTACAAAAGTAGCTTATTTTATGATTTACTGGTGTGCCCATTGGTGCTACAACTTCAGGGGCCAGATAAAGAATTCAGCACATGGCTGCGGGCCAGAATCACAGATAAAGGAAAGGTGAAAGAATAGAATATGAGAGAGGAGACTAGAAAGTACTAGATAAGAGGAGAGGAGAGAATTGAGAGAGGAGAGAAGGGATAATAGTGCTAAGAAGACACAAACCTTAAGCAGTCTGGATTGCTATTGTTAAGTTTCACAGAAAACAACTTTGTATAAACTAATATTTTATCAACTATAAATTCCCGGAGTTATTAATCCTCGAGCACTAATTAGATGACGAGTTACTTGCTAGTTACTCCCGCCGTTTACCCACAGGCATCACGATTTATTGTTGAAAATGATAACGCACGTTTCTTAAGCCCACAGCTTTTCGAAATTCGCTCCAGCTTGGATGAGCTAATCCCTGGGCCAATCTCAAACAATTTTTTATTCAAAACTCTTGCAGACGACGGCCAGGACCGGCACAGACCGCGCAAAAATCGGCAACCTCGCCGTCGCGCTGGCGGCAGCGGCTCCGGGGATGCCACATCGTCTGGCGGCGGCGAGTGCGGCTGTTTGATTCGGGCCACACTGAACAGCCGGAAGCTGAGCACAGTGGTGCACCAGAAAGATGTCAATCGGTTCCAATTGGCATTCTCCAGCTTGCTCAAAGGCAACATTGACGGGCTTAAAAAGCGGGATAAAAAAGCCGCCGCTGCTGCCACTGCCGCCGCTTCCGCTGCTGCCAAAGCCAAGGCCAAGGCTAGCTAAATTGCCTACCGTAGCTGTGTATTGTTTCTGTTCTGCCACCGCTAATCATTGGTTAATTTTGCAAAATGTTGATTTAAAGTCTGGGGGATCGCTTCCTGTTATTGTATTGGTCAATATTTACAGTTTACTGTGTTTAAGTGCCTGTTTCTTAAACAGTTCCTAAGGCATGTCAAGAGGGACAGTCTATGGTCAAGAGGGACAGCCTATGGTCAAGCAAGAGTGACAGTCTATGGTCAAGAGGGTCAGCCTATGGTCAATAGTGACAGTCCAATGGTCGAGAGTGACAGTCTATGGTCAAGAGTGACAGCCTATGGTCAAGAGTGACAGTCCGATGGTCGAGAGTGACAGTCTATGGTCAAGAGGGTCAGCCTATGGTCGAGAGTGACAGTCTATGGTCAAGAGTGACAGTCTATGGTCAAGAGTGACAGTCTATGGTCAATAGTAACAGTCTATTGTCAATAGTGATAGTCCAATGGTCGAGAGTGACAGTCTATGGTCAAGAGTGACAGTCTATGGTCAAGAGTGACAGTCTATGGTCAATAGCGACAGTCTATGGTCAATAGTGACAGTCTATTGTCAATAGTGATAGTCCAATGGTCGAGAGTGACAGTCTATGGTCAAGAGTGACAGTCTATTGTCAATAGTGATAGTCTATGGTCAAGAGTGACAGTCTATGGTCAATAGTGATAGTCCAATGGTCGAGAGTGACAGTCTATGGTCAAGAGTGACAGTCTATGGTCAATAGCGACAGTCTATGGTCAAGAGTGACAGTCTATGGTCAATAGTAACAGTCTATTGTCAATAGTGATAGTCCAATGGTCGAGAGTGACAGTCTATGGTCAAGAGTGACAGTCTATGGTCAATAGCGACAGTCTATGGTCAATAGCGACAGTCTATGGTCAATAGCGACAGTCTATGGTCAATAGCGACAGTCTATGGTCAAGAGTGACAGTCTATGGTCAATAGCGACAGTCTATGGTCAATAGCGACAGTCTATGGTCAATAGCGACAGTCTATGGTCAATAGCGACAGTCTATGGTCAAGAGTGACAGTCTATTGTCAATAGTGATAGTCCAATGGTCGAGAGTGACAGTCCCTGTATCTTACTGATAGAGTGTGACAATAAATGATTCAAAGTGTCAATTTATTAGTTAGGGCAAATTTCAACAGCTCAAGCAGCAATTGTGCACGCCTAGTGATAAAGTTATACGCTTTATGCCATACCCTCTTACGTGCGAGTGTGCACGCGTGTCATTCGAATTCCAACCCCATTGCGACACTATACTCGTATTTAGAATTTTCAACTGTTGCAAGTTTCTCGAGTTTGCTTAATTTTGTTGAATTTTCATTAGTAAAGTAAAGTTTACTCTCTGCTTTGTGAAAGCAAATAAGAGGCTTGGGTAACCCTTGTTCAGTGCGCTTTTTGGTTTGAGCTTTTATCCTTGGGGTGAATTTGTTATTGCTTAGTCTATTGAATATCGCAACTGGAGATTAGTTCTCAGTGAAATGCTGTTCTGTTAGAATTTATTGATTGATGCTTAAACCTGTATTCTCTCCTACCCCACTCCCTTATCTGCCTGTCTCTCTGAATTTTGATGTACTTTCATCTATAGTTACCAAGCGTAGGCCTCACAAAAGCGTCTTATAGTGAAGGATGGAAAACTTTTCTTAGAAAATATTTGAGGCTGGTTCAAATAGAGTATAATAATATAATTTATAATAATAATTGATTACACCTGCCCCAATCGGCAGATGTACAACCGACAGCTCAGCCGCAGCTATTGCGAGGCGCATCTGAAGGCTGCGTACGGCTGTTCAGTCCAAGGACTGGGGGGTCGCCCACACCCTCAGTTACCCCAGCTAATGCTGGCACCTATTTTACAGCTGGGTGAACTGAAGCAATGCAGAGTTAGGTGTCTTGCTCATGGACACAAATTGTTCCAGTGGGATAGGGAATCGAACTCCCGAACTTCAAGTAGTAAGCCCGCCGCTCTGACCACTGGCTGCAACCCCCTCTAAATATGAATAAGCAGTGGTTTTATTAGGAGGAAACCAGGGAATAATGATATTGTTTGTCATTTCAGACATTTTTTGCTTGGAAAGATAAAAAATGATCGAAATATAAAAGCAATTTTGTGCATTTGCCTCGAATAATTTCTAAGAAATAGTGTTTCCTGTATTTTACTCAAATTAATTTGTCTGATTGCATTGCTCTTGTCCTGCGTGCTTTGGTAAATTCTCTTTGCTGATGTTGTCTGTTTGCGTGCATTTTTATTTTGCTTCGCCTTTGGCGCCTGCTAAAGAGAAGAAAGGAAATTAATAAACATTTCTTGCGTGTTTGCCGTGGTCTATTGATTGTTAGACCCGGCGCTGAACTTTGGGAATGGGGACAGTGCGTTCTGTTGTCATTGGAGACTGTTGGCAACCAGTGGTTGTGTGCTTCAACTTTATTTTTGTACCGTTTATGGTTGACTGAGTCCCTGAGTATCCCAATCATCAACTGCTCTCAGCATCTATACCGTCTCAACTACCTTAGTTATGAAATCTTCTGCATTTTCTGTTACAATATCTGAATCATATCTAGCAATAAAAATGGTTCCTATTCATATCTGAGCTCTCTTATTCATAGCTGAGTTGGCTCCTGTTCATAGCTGAGTTGGCTCCTGTTCATATCTGAGCTCTCTTATTCATAGCTGAGTTGGCTCCTGTTCATAGCTGAGTTGGCTCCTGTTCATATCTGAGCTCTCTTATTCATAGCTGAGTTGGCTCCTGTTCATAGCTGAGTTGGCTCATTTTCATAGCTGAGTTGGCTCCTATTCATATCTGAGCTCTCTTATTCATAGCTGAGTTGGCTCCTGTTCATAGCTGAGTTGGCTCCTGTTCATAGCTGAGTTGGCTCCTATTCATATCTGAGCTCTCTTATTCATAGCTGAGTTGGCTCCTGTTCATAGCTGAGTGGCTCCTGTTCATAGCTGAGTTGGCTCCTGTTCATAGCTGAGTTGGCTCCTGTTCATAGCTGAGTTGGCTCCTGTTCATAGCTGAGTTGGCTCCTGTTCATAGCTGAGTTGGCTCCTGTTCATAGCTGAGTGGCTCCTGTTCATAGCTGAGTTGGCTCCTATTCATAGCTGAGTTGGCTCCTGTTCATAGCTGAGTTGGCTCCTGTTCATAGCTGAGTTGGCTCCTGTTCATAGCTGAGTGGCTCCTGTTCATAGCTGAGTTGGCTCCTGTTCATAGCTGAGTTGGCTCCTGTTCATAGCTGAGTTGGCTCCTGTTCATAGCTGAGTTGGCTCCTGTTCATAGCTGAGTTGGCTCCTGTTCATAGCTGAGTGGCTCCTGTTCATAGCTGAGTTGGCTCCTATTCATAGCTGAGTTGGCTCCTGTTCATAGCTGAGTTGGCTCCTGTTCATAGCTGAGTTGGCTCCTGTTCATAGCTGAGTTGGCTCCTGTTCATAGCTGAGTTGGCTCCTATTCATAGCTGAGTTGGCTCCTATTCATAGCTGAGTTGGCTCCTGTTCATAGCTGAGTTGGCTCCTATTCATAGCTGAGTGGCTCCTATTCATAGCTGAGTTGGCTCCTGTTCATAGCTGAGTTGGCTCCTGTTCATAGCTGAGTTGGCTCCTGTTCATAGCTGAGTTGGCTCCTATTCATAGCTGAGTTGGCTCCTATTCATAGCTGAGTTGGCTCATATTCATAGCTGAGTTGGCTCCTATTCATAGCTGAGTTGGCTCCTGTTCATAGCTGAGTTGGCTCCTGTTCATAGCTGAGTTGGCTCCTGTTCATAGCTGAGTTGGCTCCTGTTCATAGCTGAGTTGGCTCCTATTCATAGCTGAGTTGGCTCCTATTCATAGCTGAGTTGGCTCATATTCATAGCTGAGTTGGCTCCTGTTCATAGCTGAGTTGGCTCCTGTTCATAGCTGAGTTGGCTCCTGTTCATAGCTGAGTTGGCTCCTGTTCATAGCTGAGTTGGCTCCTGTTCATAGCTGAGTTGGCTCCTGTTCATAGCTGAGTTGGCTCCTGTTCATAGCTGAGTTGGCTCCTGTTCATAGCTGAGTTGGCTCCTGTTCATAGCTGAGTTGGCTCCTGTTCATAGCTGAGTTGGCTCATATTCATAGCTGAGTTGGCTCATTTTCATAGCTGAGTTGGCTCATATTCATAGCTGAACTCAACTCTGAGCTGAGCTCCAACAAACTCTCCAGATGCCCAGCCTGACAGTGAAGCAGCTCCGCGGTGGTGAGCACACCATTGAACTGCCAGACGGTGCCAGCCTCAACGAGCTGCACCGGGCCGTATCTGAAGCGTTCGGCTGTCCGCCAGCCAATCAGCGCCTGATGCTGCGCGGCCGGCCACTGCTGGTGCCCGCAGACGTCGCTGATGCCAGTCTGTCCAGTCTGGGCGTTCGAAACGGCGATCGATTAGTTCTGGTTGTCAAGGAAGCTGCGACTTCTGCTGAATCATCAGGACCAGCGCATGTCGCGGCTGCCGCTGACTCTTCGAATGTTGGCACCGACAAACCGTCTGCTTCGTCAACAACAGCAACAGCGACATTCGCCGACCTACTCCGGCGTCGGGTTGTTCGCGACAATCCGGGCATGGCGCCGGCAGACGCGGACTCCTATGTGGCCATGTTTAGCCGCGCTCTCGCCGCCAAGGTTGACTCGCTGTCGTTGGATGACATTGAACGGCTGTGCGCCAACTGGCCTACAGCTGTCAGCCAGGGCTGATTTGAGACCTGATTGATTGTCTCTGTTATGTTTCTGGCTGGGATATGGGATGAGAGAGGAGATTAAGAGAACTGAGAAGAGACATTGAGGTTGAGCTATTGTGAAGCAGCATATGATTGCTTTCCTGTGTCGGCACTATTGAGCCGTTGATCTCTAGGGGTCTCAGATAGGGATTCCAATCCCGGGATCCCGGGATTGGGGCCAAAAATCCGGGATTTGAATCCCGGGATTTTTTTGGGAATCGAATCCCGGGATTTTTAATCCCAAGATTGCAAAGTCCGGGATCGGGATCCCGGGATTTCAAGGCCTTAATCCCGGGATTGGTCCGGGATTAGAACAACCTTTCAGTGCCTAAATTAGATAATTTAAAGTCTAAACGTTTATTTGAATAATAAAACATTTATTTGTTTTTGCTGTTTCTCAATGAAACGTTAAACATTTGCAAAGCTCCTGTCCTAATTGAGCTAAAAATTGTTAATGTGAACTGTAAATGATAGATAATTTTAACTTTTTTTCGTTTTCCACCACGAGACGAGACTGAGGGCCTTTTCATATTGCTTGTTCTGGTTCCAGAACCAGAACCAATTTGTGAAGTATAACTTTTTGTCTCCATAACTAGAGGGAGATACGTGCTATAAAGTTTTTATTATTGAATGACAATCGCCAAGAAGAAAGTGAAAAATCGTGCAAAGTGAGGCTGTTAAGGCAGTCAAATATTAACAGAGTTTAATAGTTATACTGCTGTTTTTCTTCGAATTCCGAACCGATTCTGGTTCTGGAATTGGTAATATGAAAAGGCCCTGAGACTCTGAGAGTCGCAAGACCATGACTACTGCACGCAGCACGCCGCACAGTCCGTCTTAGGGATTCCAATCCCGGGATTGGGGCCAAAAATCCGGGATTTAAATCCCGGGATTTTTTTGGGAATCGAATGCCGGGATTTTTAATCCCGGGATTGCAAAAGCACCGGGATTCCGGGATTTTTAATCCCGGGATTTCAACAGCATCGGGATTTCGGGACTATTCAATCCCGGGATTGTAAAATGTCGGGATTTTGGAATCCTTAGTCTCAGACCGAATGTCATATTGGCATGGCCTTCATTTATCTATTTGCAAAGCTTTATTTTTGCTCCAGCCAGTGACTGCGAGGGATTTTTACCATAGACATCCTTGAGCGGGGAAAACATTTAATGGATGGGAATTAAAGTTATGACAGTCTTCACTAGCATTTTTGCTTAGATTTTAGCCTAGTGGTTAGAGCATCGGACTCACAATTTGAAGGTCGGGAGTTCGATTCCCTACCCCACTATGAACCATTTGTGTCCTTGAGCAATACATTTAACTCTGCATTGCTTCAGTTCACCCAGCTGTAAAATGGGTGCCAGCATTAGCTGGGGTAACTGAGGGTGTGTGGCGACCCCCCCAGTCCTTGGACTGAACAGCCGTACGCAGCCTTCAGATGCTCCGCGCAATAGCTGCGGCTGAGCTGTCGGTTGCACATCTGTGTAATCAATTTATTATTATTATTTGTAATAGCGGCCGAAAGTAAGAAATCGTCCTTTAAGTACTTTAAATTGTTGACTTTTTATTCTATCTCATTGATGCACTTTTAAGCGAGTGTTTCGCCCTGTTGCAAACGTAGATTATAATGGTTCATTGCTCTAGAGATCGATGCTTACGATTGCCAAACACAGATGATACTAGAATAACTGGATGGGCCACTCAGGCATATATGCTAAGTAAACAGCTTTCTACTTTCTACAACAGAAGAATACATAAGCTATTTTATAAAAATAAAGGCAGCTAAAATGACTTTGATAAGTTTAGAAGCCCAAGCTTACAGGCGTAAACAACTTGCTAATTGGTTCAGCAATAATGTACATTGGCCAGTCCACTGAAATGTACATAGCAGTTTTAGGCTGGAATTCCGAGAAAGGCAATAAAATTGGGCCGGGGGGTGGAAAGGCGCTGTTGGAGGGTTTAAGCTCGGGGGTGGGGTAGGACCAAGAGCCAAAAGGCCTTGGCTTTAAAAATACATTAAAATGCTTCAGTTTAACTTGCTACTGAACTGAAAGTAGCTTACACGCAAATGTGCTGAGTGGCCCATCTAGTTATTCTAGTATCTGTGGCTCAGTAGCATAGTATGTTGCAAATCACTTTGGTATGGAGATACTGGGTTCACTGTAGTGAAGTTTCTCTTTGCCAACTTGATCAAGAGTTGAGATTTTCATTTGTATTCTAGATATCTTTTTCTGATCCCATCTATAAGCTTGTTCTCTTTTTTAATTTTTTATTTCTTGGTGTAAGTAAATTGCATTTTATTACACTTCACCCTGCTGGCTCCCAACATCCCTGTTATAACAATAAAGCTATCTTTGCTTTATTTCGTTTAAACTTGTTGCAACAACAAAGTAATTCGAAAAATCTGTAACTGGCTACTTTGACTGAGACTAGCAGTAGTATAACTCTATCTATCTAGTTTATAATTCTAGCTGTAATTCTGTATTGTGCTGTAATAATGGAGCTCCTCAAAGTCCGCACCCCTAAATGTATAAATTGCTGTCTGTTAACTGGTACTATATAATGAGCATTGAACAGATATGAAATAAAATTATCCATACATATACGCTGTATAGCTAGATGGGCACCTGTGGAGAAATGTAGGAACAGCTTAGCTATAATTGATAGCCATATGTTAGTTAATTTATATGATAACTAATTTTAAACAAAATGCAGACAGCGGCTTATCATGATTGCTTTGAAGTCGCAATTCCCCAACAGAGGAATATATGTATATTTATTTATTTATTAATCCTATATGCAGCTCAAACTTCGGTTTGCACCGAGTGCGGCCACGCCCTGCGCAAAAGAGACGGCAGTGCACGCACGCTTCGCATTGGAGCTTTTAGATTTATTATTACGAAAGTACAAAACAAATACAAAACGATTCAGTATTGCAATGATTATCACACTTAAATACAACACAGAGTACATGCATACAAATAAAAGTACATTTTAACTGATTTATTATGACAAAAATATTGTTTATAAGACAAATAGTTTTAGTCAATCAGGTAAGATGGAAGCAGTTCACAATTTCTATTATCCGAGAAGGGAATACTTGATTTATACTCCAACGCGTACATTTACGCTATACAGACAGTGCAAAAATGGACTTCAACGGCTGCAAAAAATCAATAAACCGCAGAAAACCCCAACGACTGCATGACTACTAATAATGCAAATATTATAATACCGAAATAATTTTCATTATACCCGCGTAGTTACATGCATTAAAAGGACTCCTATTTTTCTCTGAAATATAAATTATTCAAAAGCAAGCCTCATAAACAAGCTATGGATGAATTGAATGATTACACACAGGGAATAAGCAAAATGGCAAGATCACTACCTGTAAACTAAGTTCGAGCTGGGTGCATTTAACTTTCCAACTTTGCGGTCAATTAACTTCTATTTAACTCAGGGCTCGGTAAACTTTTACCTCGTGGGCCAAATAAAGAATTTGAGATCATGGTCGCCGGCGAGATGAGAGGAATGGTGAGGGAATAGAGGAGACAAGAGTGGTGAAGTAGAGATGGGAGCTAGGGGAGAGGGAGAGAACATAGGAGAGGGAGGGGCCAGAGAGGAGAGGGAGAGGCTAAAGATGAGAGAGAAGAGAATAGGGGAAGTTAGAGAGGAGATGGGAGGGGAGATGCAGATTGCTGGCCCTTGATTGAACTTCTTGTTTTTATAGCAAATTTGAAAGTTATGACCGCGGTATACTCAAACACTTAATGTATAGATGATATTGGCCGGCTTAGAAGTGCCCTTATAGCTGGCCACAGACACGTGTATTGCATTTTGCGGTCAGTTTGAGCTTGGGAGAACTTGGCTTAATCCGTGGTTCTAAGTTTCTATGATCCAGAGCTCATATTCTATGATCCAGAGCACACATTCTATGATCCAGAGCACACATTCTATGATCCAGAGCACACATTCTATGATCCAGAGCACACATTCTATGATCCAGAGCACACATTCTATGATCCAGAGCACACATTCTATGATCCAGAGCACACATTCTATGATCCAGAGCACACATTCTATGATCCAGAGCACACATTCTATGATCCAGAGCACACATTCTATGATCCAGAGCACACATTCTATGATCCAGAGCACACATTCTATGATCCAGACAACAACAACAACAACAGAGTACGCTGCCAGTTCACAAAAGCAGCGTCAGATGGCGCGCTTCAAAGCTTAGGCGCGAACAAAAGCCGCACCGCCGGCAGAGTCCAGAGCACAGATTCTATGATCCAGAGCACACATTCTATGATCCAGAGCACAGATTCTATGATCCAGAGCACACATTCTATGATCCAGAGCACACATTCTATGATCCAGAGCACAGATTCTATGATCCAGAGCACACATTCTATGATCCAGAGCACACATTCTATGATCCAGAGCACACATTCTATGATCCAGAGCACACATTCTATGATCCAGAACACAGATTCTATGATCCAGAGCACACATTCTATGATCCAGAGCACAGATTCTATGATCCAGAGCACACATTCTATGATCCAGAGCACACATTCCATGATCCAGAGCACACATTCTATGATCTAGAGCACAGATTCTATGATCCAGAGCACAGATTCTATGATCCAGAGCACACATTCTATGATCCAGAGCACACATTCTATGATCCAGAACACAGATTCTATGATCCAGAGCTCATATTCTATGATCCAGAGCACACATTCTATGATCCAGAACACAGATTCTATGATCCAGAGCACAGATTCTATGATCCAGAACACAGATTCTATGATCCAGAGCTCATATTCTATGATCCAGAGCACACATTCTATGATCCAGAGCACACATTCTATGATCCAGAGCAAACATTCTATGATCCAGAACACAGATTCTATGATCCAGAGCTCATATTCTATGATCCAGAGCACACATTCTATGATCCAGAGCACACATTCTATGATCCAGAGCACACATTCTATGATCCAGAGCACACATTCTATGATCCAGAGCACACATTCTATGATCCAGAGCACACATTCTATGATCCAGACAACAACAACAACAACAGAGTACGCTGCCAGTTCACAAAAGCAGCGTCAGATGGCGCGCTTCAAAGCTTGGGCGCGAACAAAAGCCGCACCGCCGGCAGAGTCCAGAGCACAGATTCTATGATCCAGAGCACAGATTCTATGATCCAGAGCACACATTCTATGATCCAGAGCACAGATTCTATGATCCAGAGCTCATATTCTATGATCCAGAGCACACATTATATGATCCAGAGCTCATATTCTATGATCCAGAGCACACATTATATGATCCAGAGACAGATTCTATGATCCAGAGCACACATTCTATGATCCAGAGCACACATTATATGATCCAGAGCACAGATTCTATGATCCAGAGCACACATTATATGATCCAGAGCACACATTCTATGATCCAGAGCACACATTCTATGATCCAGAGCACACATTCTATGATCCAGAGCATAGAACCAGAAAACCAGCATAGAACCAGAGAACCAGAGCATAGAAGCATAGAATCCAGAGGGGCAGAGCGCTACACTGGTGGCAGCTCTGGGATGCAGCAGCTCATCGTCTATGGCCCGAAAGTTTGGCTAATGCGAGCAAGGACGCCTGTGGTTTTGAGTTACGAGTTAAGGAGGCACTAACACACGACTTGCGAATGCAATAAGCACCCATAACACGGTCGCGGCTCGAAGTGTAGCGCCTCTCGGGATTAAAAAACTGGTAATAAGCTCAAAAACATTGAGGGACTTCGCTTGATCGATGTTTGACTTAAAAAAGTTTTTTTCAGATTCATACATGTAGTTTTCGGGTTCTGTTCCGGTTCACCTGCTTATTTAGGGTTTGTGAAATCGTGTGTGCTTTCGGCTCTCCTCGTGAACTGGCATCTCGTTGGCTTTGAAGTCATTGAGCTCCTTGCGAATTCTGGCCTGTAGTTGTGAAGGGAAATATGTGGAAACAAAGATGATTTTAGATTTCTCAACCACGAACAAATTCACGTGAATAGCCAGTAGCTATGAATGTATGAGCAATAGAGCACAAATGTACAAATGTAGTAGGACGCCGGGTCCTTTGAAACTTCACAAAAGCAATCCGGTCCGCTCAACCTTTCCTCTCTAACATCTCCGCTCTCCTCTTCGATTTCATCCCTCCTCTCTTTTCCTCTCTTCTCCTCTCCCTCTTCCCTCTCCTCTCCCCCTCCTCTGGCCGGCAGTCATGCTCTAGGTTCTCTATCTGGTCCTCGAGGTGCCGACCCCTGATCTGGAGGTTTGCTATGATTCAAATCTTTCAATTTCTGCTGCAATTTGCTTGGAAATGCTTCTATAGCTACATAATCCAGAGCTCGTCTAAGCCTAGCGTTCAGTTTCACATTAGTGTGCTCATATTTGCTAAACTCAATGAATCCACAATTGTGATCCACTCACCTTGTCTGTTGCCGTGAGCCGGGTCCACGGCTTGTCGATGCCGCGGTCGTACTCCTCGGTGTCCGTCACTTCGACGTAGTCATTGAAATCGATAATTCGCCGCTTCCGCAACTCATGCACAGTTGGCCGGTAGCTGAGCTTCCGCGTCAGGTACCTGATGGTCTGCTGTCGGGCGGACTCCAGCTCCGCCTCCGAGTCGACGTGCAGAATGTTCCGATTCTCCAGCTCCTCTGCTGTTGGACGCTGGCTGAGCCGTCGCTCGAGAACGTTGCCAATCCGGCGACGCTCCTCGCGTCGAAGCTGCGACGGCACCCGTTGCAATTGGAGGCCGTTCTTCCTCTCGCGTCGCTGGTTTTCAAGGAAGCGCGCGAGCGACTCCTTGCGAGTCACCTTGGCGGCCAGGCGGCCGGCCTCGCCCGGCTTGCGCATGATGCCCCGGTCCGGCTGGCGGCTCAGGTCCGGCTCCCTGGCGCGAACCTTCTCGTATACCGTTTTGCCGCGGGAGCCGCCGAATTCTTCGCTGATGTCATCGTCATCGTCGCTGTCTTCGGCCACATCGTCGTAGAAGCCGCGTTCTTCGGCGCTCTGTTCGCTGTCGTCGCTGTCTCCGTCGTCGTCAACGACGTTAAACTTGGCGGCGGAACTTGCATCCACCTGCTGCTGCTCATCTTTCTTGTCTTCTTCTTCGTCATCATCGTCGTCGTCAGCTGGCCGCGGTGGTGGCGGCGGCGACCGGGACCGATTCTGTTGCGGCTGCTTCTGCCCTGCGATGCTGTCCTTGCCTGCATTGGCGAATTGGGTCAAATGGACCGCGCGACCCGTGTTAGACCAAGGGAAGATTCTGTGTTCGCTCCGCTTATCAGGAAGCCGCACCCCACCTCCCGGTTTTCTACATGCTTAGGCTCCTCAGTTCCGAAGCGCCCTCCCACGCGATGTGGTATGGTATAAACTCCGTTCCCTTTCTCTGCAACCGATCTTCATCATAATTGCTTCAGTCCTGTTTTTTTCTTGGTGGGCAATTTGCACAAAATAATTGTTTCATTTTATACAGCCGCTCTTCTATCTATTTAAGTATATAATCTTTGTCTGTTCTTTTGGTTCCTATGGCAGAGAAAGGCCGAGGACGCTGTTCTCAGGCCGAGGCGAAGCCGAGGCCTTAGAATTGCGTCCGAGGTCTTTCTCTGCCATAGACACCAAAAGAACAGACGAAGATCGTACTTAATCTACAGATATTGGAAGCGACTGGGAGTGGGAGAGAGGTATTCGTCAAAAGCGGGGGTGTGGGGGGCGCAGCCCCCCACATTTAACCACAGACAAAAATTAAAGTAAAAGATTCGATGCTTAAATTAAAAGCGAGAAAGGAAGGTTTGGGCAGCTAGAGGAAATCAGAGAGAACTGAGAATCATGGAACACGACTTGGAACTTGCTTTCGACTGGTTGAATGACATTGAACTGAGAGAAAACGAGGCTTCTAGATTTGCTTTACTGTCCGATAACGAGGTTGCTGAAAGAATTGACGCTGCTGTGCCGGAATCGACACGTCGGAAGGAACGATGGGCACTAAAGCTATTTGACGACTGGTTTCAGGAGAGGCAAACCAAACTGCTTCATGGAGACGCCTGCGGTCTATCTGTGTTTAAGGAGCGTTCCGAATGGGGAAAATCGGATTGGAACTATCTACTAAAGACCTTCCTGTTCGAGGTTAGAAAAACTGACGGTACCAAGTATAACTCGAGCAGTCTGAGAGATGTGTTTAACATGTTGCAGCGACACGTACATTTTGGACTTGGCACTAACTGGAATCTATGGAAAGATGACGATTTTCAGGGTGCTCGAAGAGCGCTTGATGCTGCGATGAAGGAGACGACCAAGGAGGGCAACGTTGCTGGAAAGTTTGCTTCTGACCCGATTCCGTTCGACACGGAAAAAGATCTATGGGATAAGAAACTCCTTGGTACAGGCGATCCCAAGACTCTGGTGTATACGCTCGTGTTCTATATCGGAAAAAACTTCGCCATACGTGGTGGTACAGAGCTGCACAGTCTAAAGAGAGGCAGAGATTTGCTTGGAACTACACGATGGCCAGGAAATGTTGGTCTACAGAGAGTAGCGGAGCACGAAAACCAACAACGCTGGGATCAGAAGCAAGAATCGTCCTGTGAAGGTTGTCATGGCTTCGCACACCCCAGATCATGAGCGCTGCCTTCCGTGCATTTATAATATCTACGACGGCTACCGACCGGAGCAATGTAAGCACGAGAACCTCTTTCTGACTTGGTTTCGAAGTGAGTCTGCCATTAAGAGCGGCAGATGGTACCAGAATGGACCTATCGGCCGGCATACTCTCGACTTCATTGTGGCGAATATCACCAAGCCCGTGTCTACGGATGGTAAATTCTCAAACCAGTCTCTAAGGAAGACTTGTGCCAGCACGTTGCATCGGGCTGGACTGGCTAGGGACGATATAGCCCGCGTCACTGGACATTCGTCCAACGCAATTGAGAGGTACATACGGCTAGACGTCCAGGACCATTCGCGTATGACCTACGCTCTACACGCCGGAGGAGCCGTGGAGTCCAACGGGAGGACCAATGAGCAAGATGTCGTGTCTGAGGGTACTACCAAGAAGATGCGCATGACTTCCACGGTGACACCAACACCGTAGAAATCATGTTCGAGTGAATCGGAAAGAATGAATCGGTCGTTACTGCTGTTGATAGTTTATACTTCTAATGGACTAACTGACAAATTATAGTCGTTCTAAAATGTTCTCAGGCCTTGTTCTTAGGCCTGTTAACCGGTTAACAGGCCTCGTTTTGAGTTCTCAGGCTTCGTTTTTTAGTGAGGTTTGGCCATAGACTATCGTTCCAATAGAAAAGAAGGAGCCTAGGAATTTAGTGTGAACCGTCATATTTGTAGGTTAAAGTGAGATCATTGCTGGTGATACAATGTATTGAGACATAAACTAAAGGTAGAAATGGGGATTTATATGAATTGGTGGAAGGTTTTGCGGTTAAACTTAAGCCGGTTGATGAAATAATTCGGTCAAACTAAGTCAAATTAATACACACCCTGCTTCGTCCCTAAAATATTAAATATTTGCAGGAGGGTTATGAGATGCACAATGACGCAAAGCGCAAGGCAGCCACGCGTACACGCGCTCACACGGGGTGTTCAGACCCGTTTACCGCTCAGTGGCTCTGCCCCCCCCCCTCTTGCATGCAAGTATATCGACCTACACTGTTATGAATTGTCTCTGACTCCTGACTCTTGACAGGGGAGCTATATTGTAATTCGATAGCTACTCATTTAGGTTGGGATAGAGTGCTAAGCTGCAACATTCTATTGTATAATAGATCTCGAGGTATATACCTACTCTAATCCGGAGTTGCATTCGAATCGAATTGCAGCTGAGGATTACCCCGGACTCTGGTCTTCTGGTCACGAGATTTACCGTCTAAGATTATTTAGATGTAAAAGGGAATAAATGTGCCTTACAAAGCATAGTTCATAGATTAAAATCATTACGGTAGAACTGCAACTTTTACTGTAAAAAAATGTGCTTAGTAAGACTCACCATTGACTACTAAGGCTGGCACTACTGTTGCTACCGAAGCTGCTGGCTGATTGAAGGTGACAACCGGCAGGAACTCCTGCTGCTGCGGCTGACTATGACTAGTAGAGTCTGGAGTGTCAGAGAAGAAAATGTGGGGCTTTGGATTTGGCGTGGCCTGTAGCAGTCACTGCACTCTCTCTGCACTGATCAATCTATATTTAACCTGTCTGAAGCGTGCATGAATTTCATTTCGTGCCAATTTCCTGAAACAGTTCAGTTCGGGTGCAGTGCAGGGGATGCAGGGGAGTCGAGCATTCGGTTGTTGCTAGGCTGTTAGTCAATTGGTTAGAGTCAAAAAGCTACAATTACATATTTGAGTGCCTCTCTTGACTTGAAAACTTGGTCATCTAGAGAATATTTTCTGAGATTTAAGCAGCATACAGCTTGACAGAATTTGAGAACGTTGGCTGCCAGATGTGCAATTAAGTGACATATCCAACAGAAATGCTGTTGAATAGTAAAATGTCTGCAAATCATTAGAAAGGCAAAAAAACTGGTAATGACCCTTTAGTTGGTTTGTTAGTTCGCGCCCAGACACACGCTCACTCAGGATGTACTGACTTTCTCGTCAGGCAGGCTAGACACCATGAGTGAGTCACACGGCAAACACAATCCACGCGTTGCCGCTGAGCTGATGCTTGGTAAAGTCAAACTAATCCGTTATTGTCCGAATAAAAGTGCATCTTTGCAAGCGTGTGATTCTGCCACGTCATGCCATTTCCCTTACAATGAATTTCCGGCAACGCCTGCGTCTCAGCTACGCTTTCCCCGAGGCTGATCGGCACTCGACTGCGAGGCTTCAACAGAGCCAAAGCTGCTGCTGGCGCTGCTGCTGATGCGGATGTTGATGAGGCTGCAGAGGATGCTGAGAATGCTGCAGGTTCGTTTTTAGACAAAAATATAAATAAATACACAGATGGTATACGTCTTCTTATAGAAATCAGACTCCAAGTAACCAACCATACATAAATAGATTTTTGCTTTAATCGCAAGCAAGGAACGGGTTGGGTTAGCTTTGGTTGTCTGATAGGAGTGCCATGGTAAGCTGGTTTTAGACTGCCGGGATGCTAAATTTAGACTGAATGCAGTTGCTTTTAGCTCGATCGCATTTGGTTCAAAATAAATACAGTTGTTGAAATGATATAAAGTATTACTTAAAAATGTTTTTGTAGACCCTCAGAAATGGAACTGCTTCAGTACGTCAAATCATCAGATTTATCAGGTTCGAGTTTAATGGTTTTGCTACCTGGCCCCACAATTTTGCCCTGAACTAGAGTTTACTGTCAAACAATGTCCTTGCATATGCTTCTCGATTTGCGCAGCAAGTTCAACAGTTTAAAAAATAATTTGAACAAATTTGGTCGCAACAGAAGAGACAGTCAACGTTACCAAACCAAACCAATTGAAAAAACACACGTTTAATAATAATATAATATTGATTACACCTGCCCCAATTGGGCCAGATGTGCAACCGACAGCTCAGCCGCAGCTATTGCGCGGCGCATCTGAGGACTGAGTACGGCTGTTCAGTCCAGGGACTGGGGGGGGTCGCCACACACACCCTCAATTACCCCAGCTAATGCTGGCACCCATTTTACAGCTGGGTGAACTGAAGCGATGCAGAGTTAAGTGTCTTGCTCAAGGACACAAATTGTTCATAGTAGGATAGGGAATCGAACCCCTGACCTTCAAGTCGTGAGTCCGACGCTCTGACCACTAGGCTGCAACCCCCTATCTACACGTTTAAGTAGATATAAGAGAATAAAACGCATGCTCATGTAAATACCTGGCGATGCAGCATCCTGAAGAGGCCTACGAACTCCATTGGCCGAGTTGTCCACAGAGTCTGGACCATCTGTGACTGCGGACGGACCATTGTGGTGGTTTGATGACGTCACCTGCTGCTGACTGACCCGATGGTCCGGCGGAACTGTGGGTGGATTGAGATTTGAGTCAGTGTAGCTTGCTGCTGTCATGTCGCAGCTTTTAGAGCTCAGCAATTGATCAGGATAGCTCAGCTTCAAGGATACCGGAGTAGCACTGAGTGAGAGTATCCGAGTCTCTCAGGTCACGTGTTTATTGCTTCAAAATGCCATTCAAACCTGAAGGCTTCTGGCAGTTACAAAATCGAACGAATTTCTATAGTCGTGTCTTGTACGAAAATATTAAAAGGACTGTTCCTATCACTCAGAATAAAAGCGACTGTGTTAATTTGAACTTTAAAAGACCCAGTTATGTACATTTAAGGTCATATTACAGTGCGGAGGTAAGGAAGCACCGGGTCTCATATTTTTATCCGCTAGGTTTAGACAGGAATTTGCGAACTCTGCTAATTAATTCCTGTTTAGCCCTAGGATGAAAAAGAGGGGAAGGTAGAATTAGAAAAGTAAACTGGACGGAGAATTCAATTTCTAAGCCAGGGGGTCGGTAAACTTTTTCGAACCTTAAATGCTAGAAATAGTATCTAGCGCAAGAGCCTGAGAGAGGAGAGGAGCTTGAAGAGGCCGGGGAGAGACGAGGGGATGGGGGAGGAGGGGAGAGGATGGGAGAATGGAGGGGAGAGGGGAGGGGAGAGGGTGAGAAAGAGGAGACGAGAGAGAGGGGAGGGGATGGGAGAGAGGAGAAAGAGGAGACGGGAGAGGAGGGGGAGGGGAGAGATGAGAGGAGAGAGGAGAGGGGAGATGAGTGGAGAGAGGGGAGAGACGAGGGATGGGGAGGAGGAGGGGAGAGGGGAGATGAGTGGAGAGAGGGGAGAGGAGGAGAGAGAGAGGAGAGAGAGGGGAGGGGATGGGAGAGAGGAGAGAGGAGAGAGTGGAGAGGGGAGAGAGGCGAGTGGAAAGGAGAGGGGAGATGAGTGAAGAGAGACGAAAGGGGAGAGGAGACTATAGGGGAGAGGAGAGAGCGACGATAGGGGAAGGGAAAATGAGAGAGGAGAGAAGAGAGAGAAAGAAGAGAGCTGAGATGAGACCCAAACCTTGAGCGGCCCGGATGGCTATTGTAAAGGTTTCACAGACCATTCATTTGTCTATGGAAAAAGTCCATACAGCACTATGCTTCCTCTAGAGAAACTCAAACACGTACTTTGCTCTTTTAACAGCCTCCAGCTCATTTCTAATAAAACCTAAATAATAAATACACGTAGATGATTTGAAATTTCAATTTCTTAGATAAAATTCCTGTTCTCAGAGTGAGAGCAACAATCAACGGTAAAAGGAACTTGAACATGAAGCCAAAGTCCTTGATAATCCTAAGCTTCAAGAGTTAAAATACCTCCTGCATCGTTGCCGCTCTCGTCCCGGCCATTATTGTTTGAGTCCTGACAACTGTTTGGGTTGTTCCTTTCGGTAGAGTCTGGTTCAACAGGCGCGGCCTCTGTGTGAACTGGCGGTATGTAAATGTACTTGGCCGAGGTGGCCGTCGGCTCGGACGGGTCATAGCCGTCGTGCCCCTCAGCCGTCGCAGAGCTGTTCAGCTCCCTCGAACGTCGGCTGCAGGACTGGACGCAGCCCATTTGCAGCAGCTCTTGGGCCTCTTTTGACAGAGAAGATCTGAGCTGGCGCGTTGAAACCGACTGTTGCAAAAGATTTGATCGTTCCCTTGGCTGCGTGCAAAGTCAGCTTGCTATTATCGCAGTTTAGAAGAAGACAGACCATGCGGGCAAACTCCAAGATAAGAAGCGATCAGTTTGTAAAGGAAGATTTGGTCGACTCCAGTATTACAATCGAATGCTTTTGGTGTCAGCTCTATTCGCAGAAGAACTCTGGCTCTGTACGCGGTAAAATGTCACACTATACTTCTCCTTGCACAGGCGCTGCGTACCCCACTCGACCCCCGATTCTCTTTCCACAGATTTTCTTTTCTATAGTCGAGTTGGATGCGGGAGAGAGAGAGAGTGTGTGTGTTTGGTTGAGTGTGGCCGCGAATGCACAGGGTGGTTTTAATAGCCTAAGCTTCACGAGCGTGTAGGCAGTTTGGCCTAGCACGAGAGACTTTCAAAACCAGCTAGCTCTGTACAGCATAGAATCTCTTGCCTCCTGCGACTCCGTTTTTCAAGTGCACGAAGCCTCGCTCATTGCAGTCGTTTCGCACGGCAGAATTTTATAGTTGAGGCTCATTAAATGACAAATCCGCCGGTATTTAGAATGACACACAAGATCTTCTGTATCTGTTTTGTACAGCCTGAGATCACTCAGGGGCTTTTGTTCCTTTATTTAGGTTCTTTAACTTCGTCATAAGCTATTTATGAACTGTTCAGGAAAAACTTCATAGAAAGGAGTAAAACAAGAAGGTCCGATTGCCGCGACTTGTCAGAGAGGAAGGATTATAAGATGTTCGCAGTAATATGCTTAAGGGCGAGGCCTGCTGCATCCGTGTGCATGTGGTCAGATGGGGACCGTTGGCCAATAAAAACTGCACGGAGGCAACTCTAATAGACATGCAGCATCTTTTTTTGCAGAGCAAATGTGAATAATTTAGAATACAGCACGAGACTCTGATGCAGATTTGAGTACTGCGTGCGCTACGATGGGAATTGAACAAAGTACTGTAATGGGAGCGTAGATGCCTTCCTACTAATAAACTGTTTTATTAAGTACTTGAGAATGCAGAGCTATGAGAATCCAAATGTGCACATCTCTGTATTTCCCTCCAGAGAAACACTGCTTACTACTTTTAGTAGTCGAAAGTAGCGGTTATGATTTTTTCGGTTCAAATTAAAACTTGTAGAATATTAGATATTTCGCAATTATAGAGCGATTTTGTTAATTTTTTAGACCAATTTTAGCATTAGGCTCGATTTAATTCATTCTGTCCTGTCAGACAGCCCTGACAGAGAGATTCGTAGAATGCCCTCGGAATTGCGTAGTTTTGCGTCAAATTTATTGCACCAGAGATGAAAAACCCAAGTGTACCTTTGCCATTCTGCGACTTTTGACTCTCAATTAGTACGATTAGTGAACCGCGGGGCCGCCATCCACCATTGTATGTACAGCTGAATGTACAAACCTTAACAACTGTAGGGAGGAAGATAGAAAGGGAGGCCAGGGGACACGCCCGCCCTTAATCGCCCTTAATCGCCCTTAATCGAACTAAAACAAAAGCTTAACTTTTTCCATTTCTTCAACTCTTTTTACAAGAGAGAGGGCGCCCAACAAGAGACAGGGGCGCCCAACAAGAGACAGGGGCGCCCAACAAGAGACAGGGGCGCCCAACAAGAGACAGGGGCGCCCAACAAGAGACAGGGGCGCCCAACCAAGAGACAGGGGCGCTCACCAAGAGACAAGGGCGCCCAACAAGAGACAGGGGCGCCCAAGAAGAGACAGGGGCGCCCAACAAGAGACAGGGGCGCCCAACAAGAGACAGGGGCGCCCAACAAGAGACAGGGGCGCCCAACCAAGAGACAGGGGCGCTCACCAAGAGACAAGGGCGCCCAACAAGAGACAGGGGCGCCCAACAAGAGACAGGGGCGCCCAACAAGAGACAGGGGCGCCCACACCCAGAAAGACCAAAGGGCGCCCACTAGGAGACAAGCCCCCCCCCACCAAGAGAAAGCAAATATTGGTGCCCCTTAGGTTTGCGTCCCCTCCAAATAAAATTCCTGCAGAAGCCACTGGAAAGGGAAAAGTAATGCCTTCGAGACAGCTCGTAGAAATGGCTCTGAAAGTAGATCTCGGAAACTACTTCAGTAAGAGAGAAAGAGAGTTTAAATTCCGTCAAAGAAACAACCTTTGAATTTGTGATAGAAAAAGGGACGCCTTAATCCAGTCTAAAAAAATTGAATCGGAGGTTTTTCTAGTTGATTCCACCATTGAGCCTGCGATGAGCAGCTGACTACGGTACCGGCCGTATCCTGCAATTTATAATTAACTACATTTTTTCGTGCGCCTTCGCTACTCTATACAGGCGTGGCAGCAATTAGAGCTACCTGCTAACCTCATGATGGAAGCACGACGGCAATTTTTTAATACTGATTTTGGAGCCCGCACACTGCACTGTCTGCACCTCATTGCTTGTAACGAGCGTACAAAACTTGTTTGTGCAGTCCATTCCTTCGAAAATACAAGGCAGTGTAGATATGCTAGCAAGCAAGCTTTTCCATCTCCGTTCACGATTAGCTGCTAAAATGTTTAAGGTTTTCAAACACAGTTCTGACAAAATTTGGTTCACGTATACGAGCTAAAATGATAATTCTGGTTTTGTAAACACGGGCCGTCAAGGCAGGGAGATGCAACCGCGTCTGTGCCGCAGTGCGCTGCAAGACTGAATGTTCTAAGACTGCCTACGCTCGATAAACTTTACTGGTTGAATTTGAGACTACTGTACGCTCGTACCGTCCAGAGTTTGGTTCAGCCCCTTTAGCTTCTTTCCCAGCGACTTTTAACACAAAAAGGTATTCAATAACTACTCGTTGATGTCGGTTCCAGTCAGCGCAATGCGACATCCAGCTACGCTGGGTACGTTGGCGATGGTCAGAATGTTGCACGGGCTTAAGGGTGCCCTTTCCGACCCCAGTGCGGTCCGCGAGACTCTCCGTTGACTCCATCAACACACTAAATATGGTTGATAAATCATCTCACCAAGAGAACTCCAAACAGGTGTTCCATTTTTGGAGCTGGGTCAATTGTTCCATGCTGCTTGTGAAGTTTTAGTGACTATAGTAACCCAAAGACCTTGCAAGTTGCAGATGCTCAATAAACAAGTATAAATTGAGCTTGAGCATGAAAACACAATAAAATGTCGAACGAAAATCCGCTTGCAATAAAGCTCGTATGCTACATTATGAAATAAAGACCTCATTAAAACCTAGGCTTCTCAATGTCATTCAATCCTCACTCTCTGCAAGTACGAGATGTACTAAACAAATGTTCAACCTTTAATTTAGCATTCTGATGAGATATCCCTCTTGGATATTCTGAACAGCCAAGTATAATTACATGTATATATGCGCATGTACGAGGGGCAGTAGCCCAGCAATCTGGCGTGGCGCTCGGATGTGCCAGCGGCCCAGGCTCGATTCCAAGTGCAGTTACATTAATTTGGGACTAAATTGGAATCTCGGCTTGGCTCTGCTAGTGAAATTAACGCCCTTGGAGGCCTGCAACCCCCAAAGCACACTGAAGCGTACATGCCTAACGATAAATAAAGTTAGGGCCGCTGTACACTCCTGTGTGAGTGTGTGCCTGTACGTATGACTGCGTACGTATCCGCGCGCTTGTGTGCCTGCTCAGGGGAGTCGGTGGAATGGGCAGCCATTCCTCTCGCCGGTTGTGTTACAATGTCGCTTAAAGTGCACCAGGGTGCACACAGCCCCTGTCTCTAAAAATGTACACGCACAGTATGCTGAGCTAGACATAAATTCATTATTTAATATATATGTGAAGTGTAAACCTAGGATTATTACAACGTCGGCTGGCAAAAAAATCTGCTGGCAAATGTCACGATCCATTTGCAGCTTTTGACTTATGCACCAATGTCAACAAGCATTGAGAAGCTCACCAGTGCCTCTTTCTCCCCGGACATCTCGCAGGCTGGACGATTGACTGGATCCATCAGAATTCTGCGTTGAATCGCTCGAGTTGCCGCTGTCTTTAGCGCCCGATTTGCCCCATTTCCATGGCCTGAGCAGTTTGCCGAGAGTGATGAACTTGCTTCCACCTGGCTGCGACACCGTTCTGAATGGTCTGTGCCGTTCCATTCAGGCTATGTACGGCTGCTGTAACTTATTAGTTTCAGTGTTTAAAGAAAGTTATTCTGCTGAAAATTTGAGCAAATTTTTTGTATTAATATTTAAACTATCGTCTTATAAGTTTAAAACAAATAATAAGTTGCTAGAATTGTTTTAGTCAAGACTGCATGATGTAAACTATAATCTCTCATAGAACTTGTAAAATAAGTACGTTAAAACAACCTTAAAGTCCATGATATATTGCTAAATATTTTAAGTGTTAGTAGATTTTTATTTTTCTTTGCCAGCTGTGATATTGATATGAGATAGAATTTTATTTTTACGATAAATAATAACCGCTTTTTACATCCGAATTGAGCTATATCTAAGTTATTAGCAGTCATTGTGCTTTATTAAAAAAAGTTTACTTATGAACATCAAAATCTTCAATTGAAGTATTTTTGCTTTAAAAACAATTACATAACAATTGGATTCATAATTTTATTTCTCGCTAATAAACTTTTTATAATCTAGCGTTAGTAACTGCAATATAATACAGAAAATTATAAAAAGCTACATATTGAACTAAAAAAGCTCAAAAAAAATTTTCTTGCTTCACAAATCAGAAATAAAAGATAGAGAAAAATCGAGTGCTTTAAGTCTCAACAAATAGGATTTTTAGGACTTCCAGTCAATTCATATTCACCAAAAACTTGTGGGTTCAACCAGGATTATTTTTTAGAAACTGCATTCGACATAGTAAATTTATTCCAGTATGTACGACCGTATTTGTATTCGTCGACCTTAAAATTGCAAACGAAACGAAGGATGTCTGTTTTAAACTGAATAAAATTTTCTTTATCGTAGTAAATAAAACAAAGGTTCCGACAAGAGTAGTAAATCGAAGCACAGTAAAAAACTGAGTTTATTGAATTTTCATTAGCCTTGCGGTCTTTAAATTAGAATTGCTAACAGTAATAATTCATTACGCAGGTTGATATTTGTTGTATTTTTGAAGATGGACTAAACGCTTGTAGCTCGTGTATAGCTCAACAACTTAGACTTTCACTCATTCGTCACGATTGACAACCTTTCACGGGACGGTATTTCTCTTGGAATTATAAAATTGTTTAACTCTTCTCATCGCGTGCGAATTGTACAACCAGCTACGCTACACGTAGCCTAAACATGCACTCTTTATTACACCATGAAATTCATGTACTGTATCAATCATGAACATTCGTAGAAGAACGAGTAATTATACATGTCTATTTTTTTAATTTTAAAGCTTTACGTCCTATTAGATCTTGTTTATAAAGTCGAAAAATCGATCAAAAAGTGGCATGCATACACTTCTATGCATCCAGCATACGTGAATATATGTTCTTACGTACAGTAGTTTAAATATTTAAAAAAAAAGTTTTTTGCTCATTTGCTCATTTGCTCAAGCAAAACTTGAGCTTGATAACTAAAGGAATGATCCAACCAAAATCAATTTTTATTGGATTTTTACTTTAGAGAAAATTTGTTAAGGTTTGAAAAAATTATAGAATAATATTAAGCGCGCATAAAAAAGTGAAAAGTCTGTCTGAATAGCCAACGTGCAAATCACACACCGTTGCAGCATTCATAATTTTTTAATTAAACAGTAAAAATTCTAGATTCAGGACGCTTATGCAGTTACACAATTTCTAATCCGTGAAGGAGAGCTATCATAAATTTTTTTATAATGTCCCACCACTCACCATATCGTGCATGTAATTATAACGGTGCATGTAACCTTCGCTGATCCAATTGACATACATGTACATGCTGTGTACATGTCTCGAGATCCCACTTGAGTTAGATACACTGGTTTCTCTGTATCATGTCTGTGTATTATGCAGATCAGGGGCGGTTGTCCTCGGGGGTGGGGACAGAGGGACATATCATTCTAGGAAAAGATATGGGGGGGGCATGCCAATTAATGCTTTGTACCCCTCACGCTCCACATTGTGACGCGTTATGGGAATCAAAAGTTTTACTTCAGGACGCCAAAAATACAACATATAGTGGCGCCAAAACAGTGCCTTAAATATTGTAGAAATTTAGTCATGAACATTTAGAATCCATTGGCTTTGTCTCCCACCATAAAATCCATGCAGGCGACGCCCTTAATGCAGATAGATCATGGTGCTTATCTTTTAGGCTCAAATTAACCGATACACTTTTTACGCACAATCGCATTATGAAAATTCTAATAAACAAAATAATTAGAGTGAATTTTCATTTCTAGTATATGGAAATATACAAAAATTAAGAAGACTTTTACGATCTGTACGATCTTATGTACGATCGACATGTACGATCTTATCCTTCCTATTAAAAATCACGGAGTTACACGGAGAAATCGTTCCGGAATGTTCATCGACTGCTGGCTGTATAATATCGATGAAAATTTAAAATTTTAGAAGCTTTTGAAGCAAGGAGGGCCGGTGCTTCACCAAGTTTTTACAGTCTTCGTCGACTTTCATCGATGAGGCTTCAGGCGGCTTCGGCGGCAGAGCGAAATGCGGCGCGAACTCAAACGACTTGGACTCCGGGTGGTCTCCGTATGTGAACACGCCGGTCTTGTAGATGTTTCTGACGGCGTTCTGCTGCGAGTTTTCTTCGGGGTCGTGCGGATGAACTCTGGCTTTACTTCTTGAGCTCACGAGAAGTCTGAGCGAGACCAATTTGGCCATGTCGATGAGGAGCTCCAGCATCTCAACGAGGGTGACGATGGACACTCCAACCCACAGGCCTTTAAATCGATATTTTCCACACGTTAATCAATAAATTGTTGGTATTTGTTGACTACTGTGAGCAACATTTTGATTCTGTTTAGATTTTGTGTAGGATCAAGGACAACCAAAACACTGTGGACGCGAAACGAGCCAAATCATACATGGTGAAAAAAGTTAAGGCCTCGTTTGAAAGCAGTAATGTACGTTCTATGCCGCTCCAACTGCAATTCTCAAGTCTCAAAAAGTGTGAGGGCAAATAACAAGCCCTCAAATCTTGTGCGAATTTGAAAAATGCCGAGAAAGTGCGGCGTCTTTACCTGCAGATCAAACTATATCTCAGAAAACCTTTTAGACAACCTTCTGAACCTTGTGAAGCAATAATAATAGAACTGTGTGGCCTTAGTCTTTTCAGCAGCTGAGCAGTGATCGTAATGTACCGTATTTAATGCATAAAAACCTGCGCACCCATAAACTTGAATGAGCCCCCAACTTTTTTCACCATGATTTAATGGTTCATTTCGCGTCTCGAGTGTTTTAGTTGTCCCTGTGCAGGATATTTATTTGCTACAATCAGAACACTGGGAGAAGCTAAGAAAGCGTAGCTCGACAAAGGATCATAGAAACATAAACGCAAAAAGCATGATATTCTTAGATCCTTTTGATGTGGTCAACTGAACAAACCTTTGAGTAATGAAGCTAATTCTGCACTCACCCAGAATGCCGCCCAGGTCGGAGAACAGATTCCGCAGCAGGTAGGCAAACGACTCAGTGAAGACGCTGGTCTTCGTTGACATCGGGTGCAGGTCCAACACGCTGAGGCTCGGATGCTCGAAAAGGGAAAAGTTCGTATTGTTGTACAACCGTTGCAGCCGTCGCTTCTCCCAGCTGGTGTTCTGTATTCTATCCAGAGTTTGCTTCGCGTAGCGCCGGACAACTTGAGCAGCCAGCTGGAAATCCTTGGGCCAGCTGGAAGTGGTCGTGATGTCCCTGTAGCGCGTTCTGGTGCAGCGGACTTTGCAATTTGTTGTAGTAACTCCTTGCGATTTCTGACGGTTTAGAACTTGATCGTAGCATCGAAGAAATGTCTTGCTGCGATTGAAGTTTAAACTATCCCAATTGTCCTTCAGGTAATCCGACAACATAATTAATTTATCAAAGTCGAATGACCGATCGTCCGGTTCCGACCAGTTTGATATTCTGTAGTCCGTGTGCCCCACGGTGCCATCGTCGTGACGGAACGTAACAGCATAAATGTTCTGATGTAGTACCTGAAAATTCAAAAGTTTTTGTTACAATTGGAAGTAAATTTAATTAACTTCAATTCCCTGCCTGGTTCCCCACTTACTGTACTGCACAACAAAATTTTCAGTGTGTGAAGCAAGCCTCTCTTTTCACATATTCGCAACGTCAGCGAACGCAGAATGCTCACCCGATACCCTAATTATACAGATTACTATCGACCTATCAATGCTACAAACGTACCTCATCCGGAAGCTGATGGCACACTAACGTGTCGTTCATGAGGTCACTAGGCAGTGGCAGGTGTGTGCCAAGACAGCCACAGGTATCTCTGAACTCTTCCTGTTTAATTCGAATCACGCAGTCCTGGTAGTCGCCGAAGAAGCTCTGGTTCTCAAAGTTGTCAGGGTACGAATAGTTCATGGTGTAGGTGACGTTCGGCAGGTTTTTGCTGCAGGGCGTAGCGTCGCGATTGACCTTCGTGACGGTCTCAGCGTACACTCGAGCGGTGGTTTTCTGGCCAAACGGAACTTTGAAGCCTAGCGACATGTCTGGCTTGAAGCCTGCAGTTTTGGTTTTAGATTTAGGTTTAGATTTAGGTTTAGATTTAGGTTTTAGATTTGGGAGAAGCCTGGATAGTCGCTTTCCTTTCAATAGCATTGCACGCTCGTGCAATAAACGGTTAAAACAGCTGATGTGTCAAGCAGTCTGAAAGCAACAGACCAGCTGCATGACTAACCAGAGTCAGCAGAGCAGCTCAGCTCAGTCTGACTCTCTCGCATAAGCCTCGGTTCGATTCCGTATTCCGTGCATGGCCACATTCATTTGAGACCTGTGCACCGAAGTTTTGTTGGAGAGTTTTCGTTCGATTCGCGTCCATGAGGGCCTACCCACAGGGCACAGAAAGCTTGCATGCCTGACTATTAGAAAGTCAGGGCTGCTGTATACCCTGTGTGTGTGTGTGTGTGTACAGTATTGGCGCGCTTGGATGTGCTCAGAAGTCTGCAGAATGGGTAGAATTGCCATCAGCGCTGCAGTTGTGAGAATATGTCACTGAAGGCATCGAAGAAGGCACTGAAGACTCACCACTCTCATGCAGGGCAACCTGGAAGCCGGGCACATAGTCGATTTGCTCCTCGTCAGTGAGGTAGTTTTCAGTGACGTGATGAAGCACCAGGTAGAGACCGTTGCCAGGTCCGGCGTTAACGATCGTGCGGTTCGCGGGGGTGAACGAGATGCACATTAACCTTTGGATTTTTAATTGTTTCGAACGAAGTAAAATTGTCTTATTAATCTCATCTCAATCTAAAACTGATATGAGCACCTACCCTTCCTCGTCTTTGTATGTGGTGAAGTTCTCGAATGAGCAGGGCTGAGAGTTGTACCGGCAGTACAGCACCGTCTCGTAGGGTTGCTGGAATAAATTTCCCCGGTAGGCCACGGCTCGAAGAGAAAGCCGTCCGTGGTGATAGTAGTTGTAAGGAAATACCCTCAGTGAGGCATTCCAATTTTCTGAGCCAAGAAGTTTGTACACTCGATTGTTGTCAAGAACCATGTCCTGAAGGCATCTGAAGTAGTCTGAAAAGTTTTCAAAAATGACTAGTTGTATGTTAATTGCACATGATCAAGAGAAACCAATTTTTGCGTGATCACGAGGCTTGTACGTGATTTGTTGCCCCGGTGTACCGCATATGCTCTGTGGCTTCAACTGCTGCTCCCTTCAGAACCGCAATGATCATTTTCAATCCTCCCTGAGTTGCTCTCAGCTTGACATCGTTGCGCATAGTGCAATATGGGTTTTGAACTTCCATTAACGAATCTTTATCCAATGTACCTTAGACGGAAGGCAAGCGTATACTAAAACATATCAGGATGTATTATTCGATTTGAAGCTCTGTCAATAGATACATGTACAATAATATTCACAGGAGGGCTGTGGGCACTCTGGCAACATCCCACAACCAGTGCCAAACTCCGCAGACTCCTGAGCACATGCAAGCGCACCAATACAGTACGCAGGTAAGCTTCACAAGTAAGCATTATCAAAATTGGAGAGTGTCTCATGTCCTTACTCATAGGAATAAAAAGCGGAACAGGTTGACAAAAGTCCACGAAATTGTCCGTCGGGCAGATGGTCACGGTCGGGAACTGGAAGTCGGCGCCCTCGTTGGAGAACTCGGTGCTCACCGGGTAGCTCAGGTACCTCTGCGCCAGCTCAGCCAGATGCAGAGAGAACCCGATGCAGGCTCCCATGATGGCCAGAGCCCAGATGAGGCGGCGGAGGCTGGAGCCCTGCGTGAGTCGCACTAAACCGTGAGCCGTGGTCTGCTGGGCGAAGGAGATCAGCGCCTTCTCGCGGAGCTGCCGCGACAGGGTGTCCGACTGCTGTCCGGCTGATGTCGCCTCCATGGTGCTGACGAGCTGGTTTACTTCAATCGGGGGGCGGTGACTCGCTAGGGTCTCTGTGCTTGCTTGCGGCTTGAGCTGGGAACTGTGAGGGTAGATTTCTGCTCATCCATCTAACTTATAGAGGCCCGAGCATCTGCTGCGCATGTCATAGCCTGTAGATATTGTCATGGTCACTCTGACCGATAGTAGGGCTGCAGTGCGGAGCAGCAGCAGGTGACTTGCGGGGGTCGGGTGTAGTTGCGCTGATCTCTCAGTGACTGGAGCTGAGCACACGTGCTAATTAGATTTAGACAGGGGTTGAATAATTTGTCTTTGCGACGATTATTTACGGAGGATAGTGGCTGCATTAAGCAGCATTAATCTCATTAAAGCAGTTTTAGCTACAAATTGTTGGACTTTATGGCGCCAGAAATTCCAAGAGTCTACAGCTTATTTTAATTGGCAACTCTGTTTGCGGTAGATAAAAAACCATGAGAACAATCTACAGAATCTTCCGGATCGGATTAAGCAGGAACAGATCTCTCTCTCTCTTTCTCTTTCTTTCTCTCTCTCTCTCTCTCTCTCTCTCTCTCTCTCTCTCTCTCTCTCTCTCTCTCTTCTCTCTCTCTCACTCTTAAAGAAATTTCTGTTCACTTCCAAGGGCTATAGCTCAAATCGAATGTGGTTTCCAACAGATCAAATTTGAATAATTTTTTATTCAGTCTGTAGCGTCAAGTCTGAAGATCAGGGCTTGAGACTGCCGAACAGTGGGTCAGTTAGCAAAGTTGAGCACCTGTGTTAGGGTGCCAATGGTAGATTGTATAGTATGCAACTGAGTTGAATAATGGCCAAAACTCGAGTGCGCGTAGCGCACGAGTGTCTATGGCCATTATTCAACGAAGTTGCATACTATACAAGTGCATTGTATTTATACTTTCACTCAGCGCCCAGTCATTATTCCACACTTTTGCGGCCATTATTCCACACTTTTGTCGCTGTCATTATTCCACACTTTTTATCATGCTTCAATTGGCTGTTTTAAGAGTTGTTTTACTGACGAGCTGGCGAGCTGGTTTACTTTAATCGGGGGCGGTGACTCGCTAGGGTCTCTGTGCTTGCTTGCGGCTTGAGCTGGGAACTGTGAGGGTAGATTCCTGCTCATCCATCTAACTTATAGAGGCCTGAGCATCTGCTGCGCATGTCATAGCCTGTAGATATTTTCATGGTCACTCTGACCGATAGTAGGGCTGCAGTTTTCCACTTGAGCGACGATGACTTGAGCAGGGCTGGCTTGAGTCCGACCTTTAGCTTGCTCGGGGCTGAGTTTCGATGTATGTTATAGATTTCCCACAATTTCACCCCCTGCCGCCGATGAGGTGGGGATACCGCATACTTAACGACGGAAGGGTTTACACAAACAGCGCATGCAATTAAATCAGCACTGGGGCATGCCCGCTGCTACAGGAGCAAGGGTTAGGCGGTTTGACTTAACGGTTTTACTCAGGTTGAGTTGGAGCATCTGGGGGAGCTGTTGTGCGCGGTTCACACATCCAGCCCTCCGTTGCTACGCCCGTCGGGGTTGGGCGTCGGTCCTTTGCCATCCCATACATGTAAGTCGTTGGCTTCCACCCCCCCCCCCCAACATGCATGACAGATCATTTCAAGGTGTTGCGCCTGTTTTCTGCCTACTCATCTCTGTCAGTCGTCTAACAAGCCTGTAAACCAGCTAATTTATTTTTAACTAGTTTGACTTTTTTAACTTGTTAAACCTACCCGGTACTTTGATGCTTCTGCTTTTATAACTAAGGGGAACTCGATCAGCGGCAATAATGAGGATATAGGAGATCGTAAAAGTACCAGATAAAAATATGGTATGTCAGATACTCTAAACTGGGAGTAAGAAAATGTTGAAGCAAAAAAGTCACCAAAACCCATCTCTAATGAGCAGATAAGAAGCAGGGCTCCTGTAATCAACAAAATGCATTTACATGTAATATATGTTTGAGCATTGAATTTTATGTATTTTATGCTTGAGGGGAAAATATGCACATCATGTACAAACCTATGCAGTACTCAGAATGCGAGGCGTCACGGAATTAACAAATTTCAAAGTTCAAATTTCTCAATTGCGCAGTCGCAACAATGAGCTAATACTTCAGCGAATCCCTGTCACACGGTCATAGGCAGCGTCTGTGCATATTAAATTAAGCTGCGTGCTGCGCTGTATCATACTGTGGACGGTGTGGCCTGCTCGGATCTACTTGCGCCTCACCCTATCCCTACATCTCCCCCTCTCCCTGCATCTCCTCCTCTCCCTGCATCTCCACCTCTCCCTGCATCTCCACCTCTCCCTGCATCTCCACCTCTCCCTGCATCTCCACCTCTCCCTGAATCTCCACCTCTCCCTGCATCTCCACCTCTCCCTACATCTCCACCTCTTGATGTGTTCCTTATTACTGAGACCTTTCTCGGTAATCAAAGAACAATAACTTCTAGCTCTTAGCTAGGCAACCCAGTAATCAAAAGAAGGTACTTATTACCTTGAGTCCTGATTAGTTGATCTCTTCCTTAAGTAGTTCTCGTGCTCAGGAGGCTGTGTCTTCTCCTAGTAGATCGGTCAGTCGATCTGGCGCCTTGATTCTTTCTCTTTGTTGGTCATGGTACGCCCAGTGACATCAGTGACATTCTGCTGCTACACGAAATCATCGAGCCATTGTGCAGTCCGTGGGCGAGCGACCTGCTTTTTGTTCGCAAGAAAAAACGAGATCTGAATCTGCACCGACTGGAGACCTGCTGCCTACCCGCTGCCTACCCGCTGCCTACCCGCTGCCTACCCGCTGCCTACCCGCTGCCTACCCGCTGCCTACCCGCTGCCTACCCGCTGCCTACCCGCTGCCTACCCGCTGCCTACCCGCTGCCTACCCGCTGCCTACCCGCTGCCTACCCGCTGCCTACCCGCTGCCTACCCGCTGCCTACCCGCTGCCTACCCGCTGCCTACCCGCTGCCTACCCGCTGCCTACCCGCTGCCTACCCGCTGCCTACCCGCTGCCTACCCGCTGCCTACCCGCTGCCTACCCGCTGCCTACCCGCTGCCTACCCGCTGCCTACCCGCTGCCTACCCGCTGCCTACCCGCTGCCTACCCGCTGCCTACCCGCTGCCTACCCGCTGCCTACCCGCTGCCTCCCCTGTCTGTGGCTCTGGATGTTGGATCTCCTCCAAGGGTTCCTGCAGGCCGAGCTACGCAAACAGGATCATCGAGAGATAACCGAATTCTAGACTCCACTTTCGTCGGTTTGTCGGTATGCCGGGCTTCTACAGTCGATTCGTCCCACACTTTAATTGCCAGCATTCGGTTTTCAAAGTGAGGCCCGTGCGGTGGCTGAGACAATGCTGTGTAGTGTGGTTCTTCGCATATGGGTCACCTGAAATCATCCATTCTGACCAAGGGGTTGTCCATTTCAAAGCGAAGTCTTCCAGGAACTGTGCCAGCTGTTCGATATTTGAAAGACAAGGACGACCAGGTTCCATCCAAACGGCAACTCAGTGGTCACTGGTCAGGCAGCTCAACCGAGCAGATTGGGCGACATGCTAGTGGCAGGTCATCTGGGCGTACATGTGCAACTCGTGGGTGCACAACCAAGCAATCGCCTGTGCTGCACGGGCACGACTTCCGGATCATCGCCGAGCTCAGACTGCCCGCCACCAGCGAGGGGTGCGGTATCACGGACACGCTAGCCAACGCCTGCACCGGATTGCAGCTCCTGCAGTAACGCCTGAGATGCAGGGAGAGGGGGAGTTGCAGGGAGAGGGGGAGATGCAGGGAGAGGAGGAGACGCAGGGAAGGGGGAGACGCAGGGAGAGTTGGAAACGCAGGGAGAGGGGGTGACGCAGGGAGAGGTGGAGACGCAGGGAGAGGGGGAGACGCAGGGAGAGGGGGTGACGCAGGGAGAGGGGGAGATATAGGGAGAGGGGGAGACGCAGGGAGAGGGGGAGACGCAGGAAGAGTTGGAAACGCAGGGAGGGGGGGAGATGCAGGGAGAGGGGGAGACGCAGGGAGAGGGGGAGATGTAGGGAGAGGGGGAGACGGCAGGGAGAGGGAGAGAAGCAGTTCCAGTCGGCCAGCTGGTGATGCTGAGCAACCCGGCGGTGCTAAAAAGCGGGTCCAAGTCGCTCCGTCGGCGGTAGTTGGGGCCATATAGAGAAGCTCGGACCCGTCATCTACCGAATCTCCAAGACCACCGACAGGAGGCTGAGCTCAGTGGTGCTCCAGCACCTACTGGAGGTGTCTGTGCGCAGGCGGCAGCAGCAAACGATAGGATTTCCCGCCGCTGATCAACATGCAGCAGAGAGCGGCCGGCCGCCCAGTCCTGTTGATCCGCGGCAGACCTGGACGAATCTGCTGGACGGGCCGACGGCTGCTGGGCCTTGTCGCTCTGAGAGAAATCGGAGACCGCCTGATCGTTTTGTTTTGCAAGTTCAGACCGCAAGTCTGGGAACAGAATTCAGTGATCACATATTGTCGCGGGCTCCTCTTCTTATCGGGCAGATTCCTCGAGCTCATCTCCTCAAAGTATTTTTCCTCCGGAGTTGTCTTCCTGAATAAGCGGCCGAATATGAGAGCACTTTAATGAACGTAACAGTTTAATCCGTCAACGTAAATGTATTCCTCGTGATAATTAATTACCGATATAACAATAACGAGGTCCTCCAAAAGGCGTATTCTTCTTCTAGAAATAGCAGAATCGGAGTCGTGTGCCCTTATCTGTTACTCTAGGGTACCGAAATCAATCGAATCGATACTCGACTAACAGTATCGGAATCGGTCCCGTGGATACTATCCAATCCCTTAGGAATAGGGAGGCCTCAAGCTCAATAACTCAATAGAAATCAACCGAACACCAACGGCCGACAATGACTCAGCTCTAAATAATCAAATAACAAAGACTTCGACAAAGGCTTACCGATTGGTTTACTTCTCCCTCGAAGCTTTGTAGCCTCGTTTGGTGGTGGTGGTGGTGGTGGTAGACTTGAAGTCCAGAAAAGCCGGGGTTTGGCGCCAAGGTCACGGGTTTCTTGGCAAGGCGATCTCGCCGTAAAGTCTTCGGTCGGCCTAGACATCTGCTACAGAACACACCGGCAAAAATTTTATGTCTAATAACAACAAGGAAATATTGGGTCAATACTACACACCCCTAAAATTAATAGAAATCTATTGTCAGTAGATACTCTAAACTGGGTGTCAGATGCTCTAAACTAGGTGTCAGATGCTCTAAACTGGGTGTCAGTTACTCTAAACTAGGTGTCAGTTACTCTAAACTGGGTGTCAGATACTCTAAACTGGGTGTCAGCTACTCTAAACTGGGTGTCAGATGCTCTAAACTAGGTGTCAGTTACTCTAAACTAGGTGTCAGCTACTCTAAACTGGGTGTCAGATGCTCTAAACTGGGTGTCAGTTACTCTAAACTGGGTGTCAGATACTCTAAACTAGGTGTCAGTTACTCTAAACTAGGTGTCAGCTACTCTAAACTGGGTGTCAGATACTCTAAACTGGGTGTCAGATACTCTAAACTGGGTGTCAGTTACTCTAAACTGGGTGTCAGTTACTCTAAACTGGGTGTCAGATACTCTAAACTGGGTGTCAGCTACTCTAGGCTGGGTGTCAGTTACTCTAAACTGGGTGTCAGATGCTCTAAACTGGGTGTCAGCTACTCTAAACTGGGTGTCAGATACTCTAAACTGGGTGTCAGCTACTCTAAACTGGGTGTCAGCTACTCTAAACTGGGTGTCAGCTACTCTAGGCTGGGTGTCAGATGCTCTAAACTGGGTGTCAGATCCTTTAAACTGGGTGTCAGATACTCTAGGCTGGGTGTCAGTTACTCTAAACTGGGTGTCAGATACTCTAAACTGGGTGTCAGCTACTCTAAACTGGGTGTCAGCTACTCTAGGCTGGGTGTCAGATACTTAAACTGGGTGTCAGTTACTCTAAACTGGGTGTCAGCTACTCTAGGCTGGGTGTCAGATGCTCTAAACTGGGTGTCAGATACTTAAACTGGGTGTCAGTTACTCTAAACTGGGTGTCAGATACTCTAAACTGGGTGTCAGATACTCTAAACTGGGTGTCAGATACTCTAAACTGGGTGTCAGATACTCTAAACTGGGTGTCAGATACTCTAAACTGGTTTAAAAAATGTTGAAGCAAAAAAGTCACTGGAACCTCCTTTAATAAGCAGAGCACAAGCTGGGGCTGCTGTAATCAACAAAAAACCAAGGACTACTAGCAGATATACTGCTAGTGGTCCTTGCGAAATACAAGTACATGTAATATACACTTGAGAATTGAATTTTATTCAATAGCAATATACAGTTGGCTGCATATTTTATCCTAGAGAAGAAAATATGCTAATCATGTACAATCTTTGCAATACTTAGAATGCAATATTTACATATTGATTACAAACTCCTTCAGATTCAGTGACTCTCTTGAGTGGAATCGGAGTGACTCTTTTGAGTGGAATCGGAGTGATTCTCTTTAGTGGAATCGGTGTGACTCTCTTGAGTGGAATCGGAGTGACTCTCTTGAGTGGAATCGGAGTGACTCTCTTGAGTGGAATCGGAGTGACTCTCTTGAGTGGAATCGGAGTGACTCTCTTGAGTGGAATCGGTGTGACTCTCTTGAGTGGAATCGGAGTGACTCTCTTGAGTGGAATCGGAGTGACTCTCTTGAGTGGAATCGGAGTGACTCTCTTGAGTGGAATCGGAGTGACTCTCTTTAGTGGAATCGGTGTGACTCTCTTTAGTGGAATCGGTGTGACTCTCTTTAGTGGAATCGGAGTGACTCTCTTGAGTGGAATCGGAGTGACTCTCTTGAGTGGAATCGGTGTGACTCTCTTTAGTGGAATCGGAGTGACTCTCTTGAGTGGAATCGGAATGACTCTCTTTAGTGGAATCGGTGTGACTCTCTTTAGTGGAATCGGAGTGACTCTCTTGAGTGGAATCGGAGTGACTCTCTTGAGTGGAATCGGAGTGACTCTCTTGAGTGGAATCGGAGTGACTCTCTTGAGTGGAATCGGAGTGACTCTCTTGAGTGGAATCGGAGTGACTCTCTTGAGTGGAATCGGAGTGACTCTCTTGAGTGGAATCGGTGTGACTCTCTTGAGTGGAATCGGAGTGACTCTCTTTAGTGGAATCGGAGTGACTCTCTTGAGTGGAATCGGAGTGACTCTCTTTAGTGGAATCGGTGTGACTCTCTTTAGTGGAATCGGTGTGACTCTCTTTAGTGGAATCGGAGTGACTCTCTTGAGTGGAATCGGAGTGACTCTCTTGAGTGGAATCGGTGTGACTCTCTTTAGTGGAATCGGAGTGACTCTCTTGAGTGGAATCGGAGTGACTCTCTTTAGTGGAATCGGTGTGACTCTCTTTAGTGGAATCGGAGTGACTCTCTTGAGTGGAATCGGAGTGACTCTCTTGAGTGGAATCGGTGTGACTCTCTTGAGTGGAATCGGAGTGACTCTCTTTAGTGGAATCGGAGTGACTCTCTTGAGTGGAATCGGAGTGACTCTCTTGAGTGGAATCGGAGTGACTCTCTTTAGTGGAATCGGTGTGACTCTCTTTAGTGGAATCGGTGTGACTCTCTTTAGTGGAATCGGAGTGACTCTCTTGAGTGGAATCGGAGTGACTCTCTTGAGTGGAATCGGAGTGACTCTCTTGAGTGGAATCGGAGTGACTCTCTTGAGTGGAATCGGAGTGACTCTCTTGAGTGGAATCGGAGTGACTCTCTTTAGTGGAATCGGTGTGACTCTCTTTAGTGGAATCGGAGTGACTCTCTTGAGTGGAATCGGAGTGACTCTCTTGAGTGGAATCGGAGTGACTCTCTTTAGTGGAATCGGAGTGACTTTAAAACAATTACTGCAGACAATGCTTGCTGCATGGCATCATGGCATCATGGCATTCTTTCCTTAAAGTTACAAACTACGGACGTATAACAATTAACTAATTTAAAATTAAAAAGTTCTCGCTGTCGAAACAATGAGTCAAATCTTCAGCGAATGTCTGTCACAATGTCGTAAGGGGGGTCCTCCTGATCTGGCCGACCCAAGCAAACCGGCCTCGCCAGACGCGCGCTCTCGTTGTTGGTGTCGCTGCCGATGTACTGGCTGTCGCCGAATACCTGCTCGGGTCCATCTGAGAAGTGTCGAGTCTCAATGACTGACTCGGTTGTGTCGCTGCGGTGCCTGTTGGGTCTTGGTACTCTTGGAGCAGCCTGAGGTGGGAAATCGGGTTCGAGCTGCGTGCTGCAACTGTACCAGACTGGACGGTGTGGCATGCTCGAATCTCCCTGCATCTCCCCCCTCCCTGCATCTCCCCCTTTCCCTGCGTTTCCTCCTCTCCCTACATCTTCCCCTCTCCCTGCATCTTCCCCTCTCCCTGCATCTCCCCCCTCCCTGCATCTCCCCCTTTCCCGGCATCTTCCCCTCTCCCTGCCTCTTCCCCTCTCCCTGCATCTTCCCCTCTCCCTGCATCCCCCCTCCCTGCATCTCCCCCCTCCCTGCATCTCCCCCTTTCCCTGCATCTTCCCCTCTCCCTGCATCTTCCCCTCTCCCTGCATCTTCCCCTCTCCCTGCCTCTTCCCCTCTCCCTGCATCTTCCCCTCTCCCTGCATCCCCCCCTCCCTGCATCTCCCCCCTCCCTGCATCTCCCCCTTTCCCTGCATCTTCCCCTCTCCCTGCATCTTCCCCTCTCCCTGCATCTCCCTCTCCCTGCATCTTCCCCTCTCCCTGCATCTCCCCCCTCCCTGCATCTCCCCCTTTCCCTGCATCTTCCCCTCTCCCTGCATCTTCCCCTCTCCCTGCATCTTCCCCTCTCCCTGCCTCTTCCCCTCTCCCTGCATCTTCCCCTCTCCCTGCATCCCCCCTCCCTGCATCTCCCCCTCCCTGCATCTCCCCCTTTCCCTGCATCTTCCCCTCTCCCTGCATCTTCCCCTCTCCCTGCATCTCCCTCTCCCTGCATCTTCCCCTCTCCCTGCATCTCCCTCTCCCTGCATCTTCCCCTCTCCCTGCATCTCCCACCTCCCTGCATCCCCCTCCCTGCATCTCCCCCCTCCCTGCATCTTCCCCTCTCCCTGCATCTTCCCCTCTCCCTGCATCTCCCCCCTCCCTGCATCTCCCCCCTCCCTGGATCCCCCCTTTCCCTGCATCTTCCCCTCTCCCTGCATCTTCCCTCTCCCCGCATCTCCCCCTCTTCCTGCATCTCCCCCTCTCCCTGCATCTCCACCTCTCCCTGTGGCTCCCCCTCTTCCTGCATCTCCTCCTCTCCCTGCATCTTCCCTCTCCCCGCATCTCCCCCTCTTCCTGCATCTCCCCCCTCCCTGCATCTCCCCCTTTCCCTGCATCTTCCCCTCTCCCTGCATCTTCCCCTCTCCCTGCATCTCCCTCTCCCTGCATCTTCCCCTCTCCCTGCATCTCCCCCCTCCCTGCATCTCCCCCCCCTGGATCCCCCCTTTCCCTGCATCTTCCCTCTCCCGCATCTCCCCCTCTTCCTGCATCTCCCCCTCTCTCTGCATCTCCCCCTCTCTCTGCATCTCCCCTCTCTCTGCATCTCCCCTAACCCTGCATCTCCCCTAACCCTGCATCTCCCCTAACCCTGCATCTCCCCTAACCCTGCATCTCCCCTAACCCTGCATCTCCCCTAACCCTGCATCTCCCCTAACCCTGCATCTCCCCTAACCCTGAAGCTAATTCCGACTCAGCTTATACTCGTAAAACTCAAATTCGGCAACACGGGCTAATATTTACCCTGTGCCGGTGACACTGATAGACAATGGAGGTGACCAGAACTCCCATGATGAGGCAGACGACTGGAAGCACTATTATCAGCACCAGTAGTGAGTTCTTGTGCAACGAATCTGGAAAATCAATGCATCATAATCTAAAACTGAGCTTCTGACTGCCGCTACCTGCCATATTTTGCAAGTCTATGATTAGTGAGCTCTTCCTGCCAACTGAATCAGTTGGTGGCTCTCATCTCTGCAACCAACACGCTCTGGTTTTAAAACCTATGTATAAACCAAGGGTTGTAGCGTAGTGGTTAGAGCGTCGGAATAACGGCTTGAAGGTCGGGAGTTCGATTCCCGATCCCATTCGGAACAATTTGTGTCCTTGAGCAAAACACTTTACTTGCATTGCTTCACTTCACCCAATTGTAAAATGGGTGTCAGCATTATTAATTTTTATAATAAACAAAACGGTAAGTTTTAACTATAAACTACTAATAGTAGCGTAAATGCGCAGCTGCATTACTTTGAAATGAGCTGCACAAAAATCCAACCTGCTCTACCATAGACATCAATTAAGGGGGGCCGTAGCCCAACGGTAGCGCAGCTGCTCTGGTGTGCCAGCGACCCAGGCTCGATTCCAGGTGCAGTCACATTAATTTGGGGCTGAATTGGAATCTCGGCTTGGCTCTGCTCGTGCAATTAACGGCCTTGAGAGCCAACCCCCCAAGGCGCAGTGAAGTGTACATGCCTAACGATAAAATAAAGTTAGGGCCGCTGTACACTCCTGTGTGAGTGTGTGCCTGCGTACGTATCCGCGCGCTTGTGTGCCTGCTCAGGGGAGTCGGCGGAATAGGCAGCAATGCCTCTCTCGCCGGTTGTGTGCCTATGTCGCTTAAAGTGCTCCAGGGTGCACACAACCCCCCTTGCCTCTAATAAAAAAATAGACATCAATTAACAGTGTTTAACTGTACACCAGCTCGACTCACCAAGATCTAAAGCCGCTCTAGAAAATTTCCATTCCGAAGTCAATTTGCCAACAGCAGAAGAGTTCTGATAGACTGTGCAGCGCACGAACAGGCCGGAGAACCGCTGCCAGCTCGTTTCGTCAACGCTGACCGTCCAGAGAGTTCGCTTATTGGTTCTGGCCAGGCTCATAGCGTCCGGGTGAGACTCGCGACGAAACACCTTTTATTAAGTAGAGTTTTAGGAATTTTTGTACCCAAGGCGCAGAGACTGTACATGCCGGTCATAGACAGGGCAGATGTACACCCTGTGTGAGCGTGTGGATGAGTGCGTGCTTGTGTGTGCTCAGGAGCCAGTGGAATGGGCAGAGCTGCCTCAGCGCTGGCTGTGTGTCGCCGAAGGCCTTGCGCCAAGGTGTCTAAAGGCCCTCCTGCGAATAATATTATTACTACTATTATTTATAATCTCGATGTTAAACGAATACCGATGACACAAAAAACATAAAACAAGGTCAAATTAACCCCAGTCTAGAAGAACTAACCTATGTACCCGTTATGTCAATGAAGGAAAATATTAGTAAAACAAATTAAAGGCATTATCCCAATTTCAAAGCTGAGCAACCTCTCAGAGGTACATTAAAGGTACTTTAAATGTACTTTGCTGTTAGCGGCCTGTGCCCTCGTGTGCAGACTCACCCGGGAATCAACTCCGGATATTCGCACAGCTCTGCAGCTGTGCTGCCAACCAGACTTAACGGTTGGCGTGAAGAAGGCGAAGTCCGCCATTATTCGGTCCTTAGTAGATGATTCCTTATCCGACCATTCAATGGCCATGCTGTCCGGATCGTCTGGGTGTAGGGCGAGATTATATGAAAGTTCGAGTTAATAATGCCTTTTATATGCTCTGTGATAGTGTATGAAAAACCGTGATAGGCTATGGGGATCGGTGATAGGCTATGAAGACTGTGATAGTCTATGGGATCTGTGATAGTTTATGGGAATTGTGATAGTCTATGGGAACTGTGATAGTCAATGGGGACTGTGATAGTCTATGGGCATCTGTGATAGTCAATGAGAACTGTGATAGTCTATGGGAACTGTAATGGTCTATGGGGATCTGTGGTAGTCTATGGGGATCTGTGATAGTCCATGGGAACTGTGATAGTCTATGGGAACTGTGATAGTCAATGGGGACTGTGATAGTCTATGGGCATCTGTGATAGTCAATGAGAACTGTGATAGTCAATGGGGACTGTGATAGTCTATGGGGATCTGTGATAGTCTATGGGGTCTTTGATAGTCAATGGGGACTGTGATAGTCTATGGGGAACTGTGATAGTCTATGGGGATCTGTGATAGTCTATGGGAACTGTGATAGTCTATGGGGATCTGTGATAGTCTATGGAAACTGTAATGGTCTATGGGGATCTGTGATAGTCTATGGGACTTTGATAGTCAATGGGAACTGTGATAGTCTATGGGAACTGTGATAGTCAATGGGGACTGTGATAGTCTATGGGGACTGTGATAGTCTATGGGGATCTGTGATAGTCTATGGGAACTGTAATGGTCTATGGGGATCTGTGATAGTCTATGGGACTTTGATAGTCAATGGGAACTGTGATAGTCTATGGGAACTGTGATAGTCAATGGGGACTGTGATAGTCTATGGGAACTGTGATAGTCAATGGGGACTGTGATAGTCTATGGGCATCTGTGATAGTCTATAGGAACTGTGATAGTCAATGGGGACTGTGATAGTCTATGGGGATCTGTGATAGTCTATGGGAACTGTGATAGTCAATGGGGACTGTGATAGTCTATGGGGACTGTGATAGTCTATGGGCATCTGTGATAGTCAATGGGAACTGTGATAGTCTATGGGGACTTTGATAGTCTATGGGGACTTTGATAGTCTATGGGGACTGTGATAGTCTATGGGAACTGTGATAGTCTATGGGGATCTGTGATAGTCTATGGGGATCTGTGATAGTCTATGGGAACTGTGATAGTCTATGGGGATCTGTGATAGTCTATGGGAACTGTGATAGTCTATGGGGATCTGTGATAGTCTATGGGAACTGTGATAGTCTATGGGCATCTGTGATAGTCTATTGGGGAACTGTGATAGTCTATGGGGAACTGTGATAGTCTATGGTCATCTCTGTGATGGTCTATGCGGAACTGTGATAGTCTATGGGCATCTGCGATAGTCTATGGGGAACTGTGATGGTCTATGGAGATGGAGATAGTCTACGAGTATGAGGACTGGAATGATATGTATGAGTCTAAAACTGGATTAACCAAGTGACTGAATATATCCGTTAAGACAAAAAGTACACGTGTACTAAAGCATAAAGTGCAAATTTGTACTCACAATGGAAATTCTGGTAGCTTCTATGTTGAGCCGGTGCACCCGCGGCGCACTGTACACTGAACGCAATGACAATGGCACAGCAGTAGGAGATCCAGACAGCGTGAAAAGCCAGCTTAGTAACTAAATTATCAAGCAGTTGGCTCGAGTTTCGGGCCATTAGCATGACTGGCGGCAAAACGCAGGTGCAGCTTTGAAACGTCCTGAATGTCATGCAGCTGGCGGCTGCATGCCCTGACCTATAAGGACAAATTTGTGTTTATAGTTAACTTACGACTGAATATGTTGCGCTTGAAGCGAACGTGTATCTGTGTGTGCGAAAGCAAAGCCAGATGGAAAGTCTGTGGTCAGCAAATTGCACATTTTGACTAACTGATCATGCCATAAATGCCATCCACATCTTGCAAAGTTCCACTTTATCCTGCACGGAGCGCGTAGACGATCGAAGTGAGGTCCAGAAAAACTTCTTTTCCAAGTCCAAACTAAACGAGACTTTATTTCACTGCGCTGCACGCGAAAATGTTTAAATTTGGGCTACCTGAGTTCTATAATTATATCTATCTGTCACTTACTTAGTATCCGGCTGAAATGCATCATGAAGTGACTGAGAATCGAAATGGTACAGTTGAGAATTATGTCATTTCTGGGTAGCTGGTAAACCATTCACTTTCACAATTAACGAATTCGAACTCCGGACCTGCGCTCGCATCCGGGTGCGTGCTCAAGGATCAGCGAATTACTAGGTCTCCCCACTACCTCTCCCCAATCAACCTCTACAGCTCTCCTCTCTCGACTCTACCTCTCCCCAATCAACCTCTACAGCTCTCCTCTCTCGACTCTACCTCTCCCCAATCAACCTCTACAGCTCTCCTCTCTCGACTCTACCTCTCCCCAATCAACCTCTACAGCTCTCCTCTCTCGACTCTACCTCTCCCCAATCAACCTCTACAGCTCTCCTCTCTCGACTCTACCTCTCCCCAATCAACCTCTACAGCTCTCCTCTCTCGACTCTACCTCTCCCCAATCAACCTCTACAGCTCTCCTCTCTCGACTCTACCTCTCCCCAATCAACCTCTACAGCTCTCCTCTCTCGACTCTACCTCTTCCCAATCTACCTCTACAGCTCTCCTCTCTCCCACTCTACCTCTTCCCAATCTACCTCCAATGCTCTACATCTCCCCAATCTACATCTACCCACTCTACTTCTTTCACACTCTACCTCTCCCCAATCTACCTCTACTACTCTACCTCTCCACAATCTACTTCTACTAGAAATCTACCTCCAATGCTCTACCTCTCCCCAATCTACCTCTCTCTACTCTACCTCTCCCCACTCTACCTCCCCCCACTCTACCTCTCCTTACTCTTCCTCTCCCCACTCTACCTCTCTATTCTACCTCTCCAGACTCATCCCCTTGTCTACTCACTCTCCTAGAATATAACTTGCTCTCTACTCTAACGATACCCTACTTTCTTCTTTATCCGCTCAATTGTATCTTCACAAATTTCTTCTCGTACGCTCGTATACTAAGACTGTACCAAGTAAATCTGCATTAAAAGTACATGTAGTGTATATAAAAAATAACATTAACACAATCACGTGCTTATCCAGTTCAATTGAAAGAAAAGATTCAGTCACCAAAAACTATGAAAACAGGTTGCATAAACATGTATTTATAACTTTAGCAAGCCAATTATGCATAAGAGATGGCCACAGAAGATAAAAACATGTCTAAACCTTTGGCACTGTGAATTCACAGCCCATGAGGACCAACCCCAAAGGCACAGAGACTGTACATGCCTGGCGATTATAATGTCAATGCTGTGGATTCAGCGGAATGGGGAGTATTTCTGTTAACTCAGGCTAGATTAGCAATCCATTCTATTCCTGCATCCATGATGTAGGCTAGATTAGCAATCCATTCTATTCCCGCATCCATGATGTAGGCTAGATTAGCAATCCATTCTATTCCTGCATCCATGATGTAGGCTAGATTAGCAATCCATTCTATTCCCGCATCCATGATGTAGGCTAGATTAGCAATCCATTCTATTCCCGCATCCATGATGTAGGCTAGATTAGCAATCCATTCTATTCCCGCATCCATGATGTAGGCTAGATTAGCAATCCATTCTATTCCCGCATCCATGATGTAGGCTAGATTAGCAATCCATTCTATTCCCGCATCCATGATGTAGGCTAGATTAGCAATCCATTCTATTCCTGCATCCATGATGTAGGCTAGATTAGCAATCCATTCTATTCTTGCATCCATGATGTAGGCTAGATTAGCAATCCATTCTATTCCCGCATCCATGATGTAGGCTAGATTAGCAATCCATTCTATTCCCGCATCCATGATGTAGGCTAGATTAGCAATCCAATCTATTCTTGCATCCATGATGTAGGCTAGATTAGCAATCCATTCTATTCCCGCATCCATGATGTAGGCTAGATTAGCAATCCATTCTATTCCCGCATCCATGATGTAGGCTAGATTAGCAATCCATTCTATTCTTGCATCCATGATGTAGGCTAGATTAGCAATCCATTCTATTCCCGCATCCATGATGTAGGCTAGATTAGCAATCCATTCTATTCCCGCATCCATGATGTAGGCTAGATTAGCAATCCATTCTATTCTTGCATCCATGATGTAGGCTAGAATAGCAATCCATTCTATTCCCGCATCCGTGATGTAGGCTAGATTAGCAATCCATTCTATTCCCGCATCCATGATGTAGGCTAGATTAGCAATCCATTCTATTCCCGCATCCATGATGTAGGCTAGATTAGCATTCTATTCCCGCATCCATGATGTAGGCTAGATTAGCAATCCATTCTATTCTTGCATCCATGATGTAGGCTAGATTAGCAATCCATTCTATTCCCGCATCCATGATGTAGGCTAGATTAGCAACCCATTCTATTCCCGCATCCATGATGTAGGCTAGATTAGCATTCTATTCCCGCATCCATGATGTAGGCTAGATTAGCAATCCATTCTATTCTTGCATCCATGATGTAGGCTAGATTAGCAATCCATTCTATTCCCGCATCCATGATGTAGGCTAGATTAGCAACCCATTCTATTCCCGCATCCATGATGTAGGCTAGATTAGCATTCTATTCCCGCATCCATGATGTAGGCTAGATTAGCAATCCATTCTATTCTTGCATCCATGATGTAGGCTAGATTAGCAATCCATTCTATTCCCGCATCCATGATGTAGGCTAGATTAGCAACCCATTCTATTCCCGCATCCATGATGTAGGCTAGATTAGCAATCCATTCTGTGGCTAGAATAGCAGTCACAGAATCGCTGCATCCTTGATAGAAAATGCAGCTGAGCACTATAATCAGAGTGAAAAAAGGCTACTAAAAGTACTTTGTTTCATAAAAATCAATCAAAATCGTGCAGATACGGCGTGGCGAAGAACTCCGTCACTCGAGTGCTCAGCAATTCCGATTCAACGCCTCCAGCTGAAAGTTCAGGAGCCTCCACGCAGCCGCGACCTCCGATGCACACCTGCCTGCTGAGGTGCTTCATCAGCCGGCTGGCAGCCTCCTCAGGTATTCGCTTTGTAAGCTCGGCCAGAGCCAGTGAGAACAGGGCCAGCCTGTACACATTTGCAGGACAGTCCAGCGACACCTCGGAGCGCACGGAGCGCCACAGAACCTTCACTCCATCGTCTGGCGTGGCCGCGGTAGCCGAGGCGGCGGCAATCACGGCCGCCTGCCGACTCACTCGACGTCCAGCCTCGGTGGAAGTCACCGAAGTCAGGCAGGCTCGAGCAGTGTCCAGGTAGGCCTGAGCGGAAGCTGATGATGACCCGCATCGAGACAGCAGATGGCTGAGCAGCCCGTCAAGGATTTCCGGCGGATCCAGAATTTAAAGAATGGATATTTTGCAGCTTCCTTTGTTCACAAACTCGATTTAAATTTGAAAAATTATCTGCAGAATTTTTCATTGAAATTTTTACTTCGTATAACTGTTCCAATGGGTTCAAATTAAATTTAAATGAGACAAAATAATTCAAAGTTTCACAAAGTCTTAACGAAATTCGAAGTTTCCGAAAAATACTATCTTCAAAATCTCTCTCCAAACAAACCGGGTTCAAAATCGCTCTCCAAACAAACCAGCTTCAAAATCTCTCTCCAAACAAACCGGGTTCAAAATCTCACTCTTCAAACAAACCAGGTTCAAAATCTCTCTCCAAACAAACCAGCTTCAAAATCTCTCTCCAAACAAACCGGGTTCAAAATCTCTCTCCAAACAAACCGGGTTCAAAATCTCACTCTCCAGAGACTAGCTTCAAAATCTCACTCTCCAAAGAGACTAGCTTCAAAATCTCACTCTCCAAAGAGACTAGCTTTAAAATCTCACTCTCCCAAAGAGACCAGCTTCAAAATCTCACTCTCCCAAAGAGACCAGCTTCAAAATCTCACTCTGCAAAGAGACTAGCTTCAAAATCTCACTCTCCCAAAAAATACCAGCTTCAAAATCTCTCTCCCAAAGAGACCAGCTTCAAAATCTCACTCTCCCAAAGAGACTAGCTTCAAAGTCTCACTCTCCAAAGAGACTAGCTTCAAAATCTCACTCTCCAAAGAGACTAGCTTCAAAATCTCACTCTCCAAAAGAGATCAGCTTCAAAATCTCACTCTCCCAAACAGACCAACTTCAAAATCTCACTCTCCCAAAAAATACCTGCTTCAAAGAGTCAATAGTCTGTCAAAGAGAATCAGATTATAGTTCACATAGGGTCAGCTTTAAAACCTTAATCAAAGTAATAAAATTAAGATTAACAAAGAAATTAGGAAATTTTCATTTTATAATAAGCTTTATAAAATAATCAGCCAGGCCAAAACGGTATGGTAAGCCCAACAATCCGCATTTATATTTGAAACGTATAAAATTATAAATATTATAACAAAATGCTTTCAATGCAACAATATTCATTACTAAACTCTCTTCAACACAGCGTAGCAACAAAGCAGAACTATAACTTTAAGAATCTTCCGTAATTTTCTTGGAAGGCAAAAATCAAACGGTTTTCATTTTTTGCGGTAAGGAAACTTTTCAGGGTGTTTTATGGCGATTGAAGGCCACTCTCATTAGGAGGCTGAGGGCGATTTTTACAGGGAGGCTAAGGGCGATTCTCACAGGGAGGCTGAGGGCGATTCTCACAGGGAGGCTGAGGGCGATTCTCACAGGGAGGCTGAGGGCGATTCTCACAGGGGGGCTGAGGGCGATTCTCACAGGGGGCTAAAGGGCGATTCTCACAGGGGGTTGAGGGCGATTCTTACAGGGGGTTGAGGGCGATTCTTACAGGGGGTTGAGGGCGATTCTTACAGGGGGTTGAGGGCGATTCTCACAGGGGGTTGAGGGCGATTCTTACAGGGGGTTGAGGGCGATTCTCACATGGGGTTGAGGGCGATTCTTACAGGGGGTTGAGGGCGATTCTCACAGGGGGTTGAGGGCGATTCTTACAGGGGGTTGAGGGCGATTCTCACAGGGGGTTGAGGGCGATTCTCACAGGGGGTTGAGGGCGATTCTCACAGGGGGTTGAGGGCGATTCTTACAGGGAGGCTGAGGGCGATTCTCACAGGGAGGCTGAGGGCGATTCTCACAGGGAGGCTGAGGGCGATTCTCACAGGGAGGCTGAGGGCGATTCTCACAGGGGGGCTGAGGGCGATTCTCACAGGGGGCTAAAGGGCGATTCTCACAGGGGGTTGAGGGCGATTCTTACAGGGGGTTGAGGGCGATTCTTACAGGGGGTTGAGGGCGATTCTTACAGGGGGTTGAGGGCGATTCTCACAGGGGGTTGAGGGCGATTCTTACAGGGGGTTGAGGGCGATTCTCACATGGGGTTGAGGGCGATTCTTACAGGGGGTTGAGGGCGATTCTCACAGGGGGTTGAGGGCGATTCTTACAGGGGGTTGAGGGCGATTCTCACAGGGGGTTGAGGGCGATTCTCACAGGGGGTTGAGGGCGATTCTCACAGGGGGTTGAGGGCGATTCTTACAGGGAGGCTGAGGGCGATTCTCACAGGGAGGCTGAGGGCGATTCTCATAGGGAGGCTGAGGGCGATTCTCATAGGGAGGCTGAGGCCGATTCTTATGAGGGGGACTGAGGGCGATTCTGAAAGTGAGTTGAAGGCAATGAGATGAGGGCGATTCTGAAAGTGAGTTGAAGGCAATGAGATGAGGGCGATTCTCACTCAAGGGGAGTTCAGGGGCGATTCTCATGGAGATTAAAGTCGACAATCAAGGCAACTGCGGGGGGATTTCAACTACTCGTATTTCAGCTGCCGGCCTGGCTAATCTTCCTAGTCTTTATCCCGAGCCAGTAGTCCTTGTTTCGGACCGGACATTGCAGCCACGGTGCCGCGCGCTCCCGAAGGCTTCCGCTGCTGTCCGCCAGCCGCAGTGGAATCTTCCGCCTCCTCAATAGCCGCTTCAACAGTCAGCAGCCTTGGCCGGGCGCCGGCAGTCAGCACCGACCTGACCGATGGTGGCAGGCGAAGAACGCCGACAACCCGGCCAAGCACCAGGGCCTGGTGCACCGGGCCGTACACTCGGCTGTCCTCTGAGCCCTTCTGCGTGCCTTCCAACCACAGGTGCCACGGCCGCACGATCACCTGGCGAGAGCCGCCACCACCGCCGAGACCGAAGCCGCTGCTGCAGGCATCGAAGGAGCTGCTGGGGAATTTGTCGCTATTCTTTGTTTCTACGAAATCGTGGCTTAAGGCCGTTAATCGCTTCACCTGCGGGAGTGTGGCCAGGAAAAAATCGAATTAGTTGGTTGGTTTACCTGGGTGAGGCATTAGGAGGCTACTAAGCAGTTTGGGTTGCCTGGGATTACAGGGGTCTCCTGTCGGGGTAAATCTCGTTTATCTGATGGGGTGTCCGCTAGGATACAGCTTGGGTACCTGGGGTTACAGCTTGGGTACCTGGGGTTACAGCTTGGGTTACCTGGGGATACAGTTTAGGTACCTGAGGATACAGGTTGGATACCTGGGGGATACAGTTTGGATATCTGGGGACACAGGCTGGGTACCTGGGGATACAGGTTGAGTTACCTGGGGATACAGTTTGGATACCTGGGGATACAGTTTAGGTACCCGAGGATCACAATTTAGGTACCCGAGGATCACAGTTTAGGTACCCGAGGATCACAGTTTAGGTACCCGAGGATCACAGTTTAGGTACCCGAGGATCACAGTTTAGGTACCCGAGGATCGCAGTTTAGGTACCCGAGGATCACAGTTTAGGTACCCGAGGATCACAGTTTAGGTACCCGAGGATCACAGTTTAGGTACCCGAGGATAAAGCTATAATACAAAATAACAGACATAGTCACCTGGACACAGTTAGGATCCCTGGGAGACAGGAACACAATCAGCTGATCAATTCGCAGCTCCTCATAATTGAGCACAGGCCGCACTAGAATGAAATCTCGCCAAGGTGCACCGCCGCAGTCTGGCGAACTGACGGGATTCAGTACCGGTCGCATTGAAGCGCCATCAACCCGCATGAGGGACAGGGGGCAGTGCTGATAGACAATGTAGCCCGCTAAACAGGCTGTAGCCAATGGGATGCTGCGAGGTGAAAAGTAGGCTTGGCTAAGCCGGCCCAATAGGCGGCTCCACCAATGGTGTGGCTGCAGATTTTACAGGCAGATGGCTTCATTAGCACGTGACTTGATAACTGGAGGCCTTTTATTAGCACGTGACGTGATAATTGGAGGCCTGTCATTATTAGCACATGACTTGATAATTGGAGGCCTTTCATTATTAGCACCTGACTCGATAATTGGAGGCCTTTCATTATTAGCACATGACTTGATAATTGGAGGCCTTTCATTATTAGCACCTGACTCGATAATTGGAGGCCTTTCATTATTAGCACCTGACTCGATAATTGGAGGCCTTTTATTAGCACGTGACGTGATAATTGGAGGCCTGTCATTATTAGCACATGACTTGATAATTGGAGGCCTTTCATTATTAGCACCTGACTCGATAATTGGAGGCCTTTCATTATTAGCACCTGACTTGATAATTGGAGGCCTTTCATTATTAGTACCTGACTCTATAATTGGAGGCCTTTCATTATTAGCACATGACTTGATAATTGGAGGCCTTTCATTATTAGCACATGACTTGATAATTGGAGGCCTTTCATTATTAGCACCTGACTCGATAATTGGAGGCCTTTCATTATTAGCACCTGACTTGATAATTGGAGGCCTTTCATTATTAGTACCTGACTCGATAATTGGAGGCATTTCATTATTAGTACCTGACTCTATAATTGGAGGCCTTTCATTATTAGCACCTGACTCGATAATTGGAGGCCTTTCATTATTAGCACCTGACTTGATAATTGGAGGCCTTTCATTATTAGCACCTGACTCGATAATTGGAGGCCTTTCATTATTAGCACCTGACTTGATAATTGGAGGCCTTTCATTATTAGCACCTGACTCGATAATTGGAGGCATTTCATTATTAGTACCTGACTCTATAATTGGAGGCCTTTCATTATTAGCACATGACTTGATAATTGGAGGCCTTTCATTATTAGCACATGACTTGATAATTGGAGGCCTTTCATTATTAGCACCTGACTCGATAATTGGAGGCCTTTCATTATTAGCACCTGACTTGATAATTGGAGGCCTTTCATTATTAGTACCTGACTCTATAATTGGAGGCCTTTCATTATTAGCACATGACTTGATAATTGGAGGCCTTTTATTAGCACGTGACGTGATAATTGGAGGCCTGTCATTATTAGCACATGACTTGATAATTGGAGGCCTTTCATTATTAGCACCTGACTCGATAATTGGAGGCCTTTCATTATTAGCACATGACTTGATAATTGGAGGCCTTTCATTATTAGCACCTGACTTGATAATTGGAGGCCTGTCATTATTAGCACATGACTTGATAATTGGAGGCCTTTCATTATTAGCACCTGACTCGATAATTGGAGGCCTTTCATTATTAGCACCTGACTCGATAATTGGAGGCCTTTCATTATTAGCACCTGACTCGATAATTGGAGGCCTTTTATTAGCACGTGACGTGATAATTGGAGGCCTGTCATTATTAGCACATGACTTGATAATTGGAGGCCTTTCATTATTAGCACCTGACTCGATAATTGGAGGCCTTTCATTATTAGCACCTGACTCGATAATTGGAGGCCTTTTATTAGCACGTGACGTGATAATTGGAGGCCTGTCATTATTAGCACATGACTTGATAATTGGAGGCCTTTCATTATTAGCACCTGACTTGATAATTGGAGGCCTTTCATTATTAGCACCTGACTTGATAATTGGAGGCCTTTCATTATTAGCACCTGACTTGATAATTGGAGGCTTAACCTTCAATTTAAAAAAACTTTTAAAGTAAGACTAACACTACTCCAGATATGCTTGTTAAAGTAGTATATATATTATATGACATTTCCTAGTCAAAAATGTCAGGCTGCTGTCAGGATCATTGCTCATTCCTTCAAGGTTGCATATAGCCTGCAGGACTCGCAGAACTGTTGGTGGACTGGCTTAGACATCCGCAGTGTCAGGGCTCCAGTGAACTTAAGCAGCTCCTCCCTCCTTTTTCTCCGCAGTCACACCATAGCAACAGAAATGGTGCTTCTTTCCTGGCATCAAGCCATCCATTTTGAAGAGCCAGGTGTCTCAGCTCAAAGACCATCTTGATCAGTTTTTTAGGCTCCTCTTTTCCAGTGTCTTGCTCTCCTTCCATCCTCTTCGTTTGTCTTCTTTCACTTCCTTTCCCTTTTCCTCTTTGTAGCCATGGGGCATCATTGGTACTATTGGTCCTTGACCACTCTCATGGCCACAGATACTGGAATAAATAGATGGGCCACTCAGCACATTTGCGTGTAAGCTACTCTCAGTTCAGTAGTAAGTTAAACTGAAGCATTTTAATGCATTTTTATAAAGACAAGGCTCCTTTTATTGGCTTTAACCCCCCTTCGCCTAAACCCTCCAACTGTGCCTTTCCACACTACCCCTTCTGCCTTAATTTTTATTGCCTTTCTCGGAATTCCAGCCTAAAGCTGCCATGTAACATTTCAGTGGACTGGCTAATGTACATTATTCCTGAACCAATTAGCAAGTTGTTTATGCCTGCAAGCTTGGGCTTCTAAACTTATCAAAGTCATCTTAGCTGCCTTTCTATAAAATTGCTTATGTATTTTTCTTTGCTAATGAACTGAAAGTAGAAAACTATATGCCTAAATGGCCTATCTAGTTATTTTAGTATCTTTGTTCATGGTATTACATATAATAATAGTAAGAATAGAATATGATAATTTGTATAAAGAGTGCAACTAATTGATCATATACTTTTTCTACCTTTAAATTCAAGTTTAAGAGTATGCAAATTTTTTTCAATGCAGGTTGGATTAGAAGACTGGCTGAGATAGTGGGCCAGAAAAAAAATTGAGATGGGTTTTAGATAATTAGACAAAATACAACCTACAATGCTACAATTACAAGAATAATGGGGCAAAAGCTAATTTTACTTGTAAAATTTAATTGTTTCAATACAAAATTGATTCAAAGGCCATTTTTACATTGTTAGATAGTGGGACTGCTGCAGGCTAAATTTGAATGTGTTGCAGGCCAGATCTAGCTTCTGGGCTCAAGTTTGCTAACCCTTGCTATAGTTAGAATTGTCTAGACCAGTGGCACATCAGTGTGCCATGCTTGATCACAAAGCAATAAATAGGAAAATGTTGCCAAGAAGTTTGAATTTAAGTTGGGTAAGTTATATTTATAAATAAAAGATACTGATCAATCAATAAAGTCCTGTCTTTTTTGGTACCAAATACCTAGTTGATAAATTTTTCTACTAAAAACTTTTTATTTATTCTTTCTACTTATTTTTTAATATGCACTTGTAAATATGCAAGCTACGTATAGTTTTGTTTTTTAGTATAAATTTATAAATACTATAGTTATAAATTTAGTATATTATATTAGAGATTTAGTATATTTAGAAGACAATAGTTATAGGCCTAGTTCTATCAGTTTATAAAATATTTGAATATTAAAGATTGATTTGTTATCTAACAAAAGGTTAGGCCTATATAAAAATGAACTAGCAAGACATTTTTATATTATCAAAAAAGTCAATATTAACTATGATAGATAAGATATAAGCCTATATTTCCTTTTTTCTTTCACTAGTGGCATAGCCACGGGGCTGGAGGGCCACAGCTTCCCCCTCCCCAATTGCCAATTCCCCAAAAACCATGACGCGGCCATGAGGCAATTGAGTGCCTAGGGCACTAAAATGAGTGCCTACAGCGCCAAAATGAATGCCTGTAGTGCTAAAATGAGTGCCTGCAGCGCCAAAATGAATGCCTGTGGTGCTAAAATGAGTGCATGCAGCGCCAACATGAATGCATGTGGTGCTAAAATGAGTGCTTGGCCAACCTGCCCCCCACCCCCAATTGAAATTCCTGGCTAGGCCTACTCCACTGTCTTTCACCAACTGGCAGATCTGGCCAACCCCAGGATAGTTCGAAATATATCATAGCTATGACATCAAAATTCTTTGAGCTAGGCTTATTAACTAAATAAATTAAAGGAAAATATATCAATTTTATTATTCAGCAAAAAAAGATCTAGGACTCAGACTCGGGAGCTAAGGTAGGCCTAGCGATGCTAGCCTAACCGAAATGGGTGTAAGTAAACAAGGCTAGAACAAAGCTAAAAAATAAAAACGTGGCTAGCTTTCTGGCTTGCACGTACGTGTTCAACATGTACGATGTAGTACTATTATACAATGTAGGCGTGAGTCAGTGAGTGCAGGACCAGCCCTTTCCCGGCAAGACTATCCACCCTCCAGGGTGTTTTGTTAGTTTTTTTCAGGGTGTGTTTCAAATTTGAGGTGCAAATAAACCCCGTTCTGGAAGAAATGGTGGTAAATAGTTAGCGAGGCCGGCCGAGTCTCACTGTAGCCTCTGTAGACTGCGCGGAAATGATAAACATCAGCGTAGCGTGTATTCTAAGAAACGGTGTAAATTGAATTAGGGCCAATCCTGTCGCGTACATCTAAAATATCTGCTTTTTTCTGAAACCGCCGCAATATAAAAATGGGTTATTGGTTACATTTTTTGCAAGCAGTCATAAAAATTAAAAATTTATACGTACCCTGTAGGGGTAGAACCAAAAAGTTCTTTTTCTGTCTGATTATCCAGCTACTGTGCGGCAAATGGTTATAACATTAATGTACAAGGCGCTCTAGTCGCAGCGGAAGATTGCTCTCGTGAACTATAGCTAAGACAGAGACAGAGCTTAGCTAAAAGGTTGCTGCTTGATCAGAATTTTTACATGGTGAGAATCTGCCTCGTTTCAATCGTGACATGATCCCGAGATGTATGTGCTTGTGCATGTACATGTACATTCGTAGGTTTATATTATTATTAATTCGTTTAACTAATATAATAAACAGTAGTGTTACTGCATGACAGGCAGTACTTTTTGAATTCTTTCAAAATTACATGTACTTTAAAAAATATACATATATGCGGTATATATTCCTAGCTATCTCTAAAAATAAAATCTTTGCATGTAATTCCATGCAGGTTTACCGTGTCTATATAGATTCAGTCTGAGCTGCTGGAAACACAGTTTAAAAGTTTGAAGAGCAACACTTAGCATTAAAATATATATAGACATCACATTTTTAGTATATGGCCAGAAAAAGTTTTGTGATGCGCTCGCGGGAAGAAAAGTTAACAACGCGGGGTGCTTTGCTAAATTGCATCTCATTTAGTAAGAGAAACTGGTAAAAGAGAAAGAACTAAGCATAGCGATGAACAGCCACTCGATCTGTATGCATATGAAAACGCTACAACTCTAGAGCCGAGGTGCACAATTACTTCGATGCACAAACCATAAGTAATTCGCACACTTACGTACTTGCACGTGAAAGTACGGCAATGACAGCTCGGTCCTCTCACTCGGCCCTTTCTTTCTTGCTTCTCTAGTTGGCTATTAAAAGAAAAGCGATCTTACTTTGCTGCGACGAGAAGCGTCTGCAGCTGCATGCAACGCAACTGCTGAACAGAGAGGGGGAATTTCTGTCTCCCTAAGCAATGTCAACCAGCTGGTCGCGTCAGGCCGAGGAGGCCATCGCCGACGCAACCTACGGCTGCTGCGCCGCCTTCTGGCCGAGCCGGCCGCCTGTCCGGACGCTCGCATCTCCGGTGGCTGCGGCCTCGCCCAGGTGGCCGCCCACTGGGGCCGGCCGGAGCTGCTGGCCTGCCTGCTGGCCGCCGGCTGCCCAGCGAGCTGCCTGACAATGACGGCGACACGGCGCTGACCGAGGCGGCGGCTTGCGGACACACGGAAGTTCTGGAGCTGCTGCTGCGGCTGGACAGGTGCGAAAGCAAATCGAGCTAGAGTAAATAAGATATTTCAATTTGTTATTGAAACCGAATCTTAGAGTCTAATGCGTGAACCTCAATTATACTCAAACAGGTCCGTCGTGAACCCCGACGGGCCAACCGCTCCGGCTGCACCGCTCTGCACGCGGCCTGCCAGCAAAAGCATCTGAAATCGGCGCGCCTACTGCTGGACCTTGGCTCCGCCCGGCCGGCCGCCTCGACGCTGCCGGCAATTCGGCGCTGCACGCACTGGCTGCGAGAAGCGCCGGTGTGCTTTCGCCTGCGGATGCGTGCCTGAATAGTCACGGGAGACGCCCGTCGGAGGGGTGAGCGAGCCGGATGCAATGACTTTCGTTCAAATTCATTTAATGATCATGCACGAGACTTGACATGATTAGGGTTGCTGTGCATTTCACACAACCGCTGTACAGCCTGTGTGAGGGCGTGTGCCCGCCTGATTTGCGGCAGTACTTCAAAACATCCCTACGAATCAAATAAAACCATAAATCATGCAACCCAAATATTTCCAACATATTTCTCGAAGTCTATGACTCTGACAGCGAAGGTATTTCACTAACTACTCTCACTAACTACGACCTCTTACAGCCAGCCGTCCGTGGGTAGTACGAGCTACATCATTGTTGAGAGTCGTTCGATGCATATTTCATCAAATAAAAACCGATTTGCTTGCAGGTTCGCCTCCATTCCTAACGGTTCTCAGCAGCCAAGCTTGCCCACAACCATCAAGCCAGTGCGACAGACATCGTCCAACTGATGCACGACATGCTCCGCATTGACCCAAGTCTCAGTCTGGACCAGGTGAACAGCGGCGATACACTCCGTTGATGAAGTGCGTCGCCACGGGGCACTGGACTCTGCTGCTGCATCTGCTGCGCGACTCGTCGACGGCACCCGATTCGGCAGCGGCGGCGACCTCCACGCCACGGGGCTGCCGCAATCGCGACGGCTTTAACCTGGCGCACGTGTTCTACGCTCATCACGACGATTCAACGAGCTCGCGCGCGGCGGCGAGTCTTCTACTGCGCTGCTTGGGCCCGCAGCGCTGGGCGGAGTTCTGCGCAGAGCGGGTGACCACTGGACCGCACGCTGGCTACTCGTGCCTCCACTTCGCTTGCGAGTTCGGCCGCCTCGCCTGGCTGCTCACCGGCCTCTGCCTGACTGGCGAGCGCACTAACCGAGGCGAATCCGCCGTCGACATCCTCGCCCGTCGACGTCAACTGGTTGGACTTCGCCAGCGCTGCTCTGGAGCCCAGCCGAGCATCTGGCGCCAAACGCTGCTGCTGTTGGACCCCGTCCTTGGCTCGCCTCGACCGCGACCGGACGACGCCAGCCGGGCTCGGCGCCGCCGCCTCCTCGGGCGCGTGCGCCGCCAGCGACGAGCACGACAGCGGCCGCTGTTCCGTCAAGCTGACGACGACGGTCGTGATGACACTGACAAAGCTGGCCAGCTACGAGTCCGGCGCAGCGCTACTGGCAAACGGGAGGCCGCGAGAGACGGCAGTACCCGCTGCCACTGCGCCTCCTGGTTGCCGCCATCGGCGAGGACAGTCCGAGGCTTCGTCAGCCTGCTGGAGCTTGGCCACCTGGACGGAGATGGAGTAGCGGATTCTGCCGCGACCTGCTCGGCTATCTGGCCACGGACGGCGGCACATCGGCGCTGCCCTACATCGGGAACGGACTCGCCCAGCTGCGGCCGGAGCACCTTAACGGCGCCGACTGCTTGGACCCACTTGACCTGGCGGTGTCGCTTGGTCGCAGTCGGATCGTCGAGGAGATGCTGCTGGCGCGCCGTTCGATCTGGTGCCCAGCTGCCTGCGCGTGCTGCTAATGTGCACCCGGATGAGGCAGGTGCGGCACCGTGCGTGGCCGACATGCGTCAGAGCGCGGAGAGCGTGCTGGTCAACGCGTTGAACAGCCTGCACGATGGAGCCACTTCTGAGAAAGTGAGCCGGAGTATTAAAGAAGGTAAAAACACAATACCCATCTATCAAAGTCGGTTAAAA